>JASUTR010000140.1:0-237008 GCA_035048495.1 Euptelea pleiosperma | reverse complement strand
TTTGTGTGTTACATTCGAAGCCTATAACTTGTGACTTTTTCACCCCGGACCTCGTAATTGGACTCAAACTCTTCCATTACTATGTTTCAACACATTTGAAGTGTTGGAAAAGATTCGTACAGTCGAAACAAGTTAGCTCCATCCGTGCGTCAATGTCAATTGGACTCAGTTTGTGTGTTACATTCCGAGCCTATAACTTGTGACTTTTTCACAACCGGACCTCGTAATTGGACTCAAACTCTTGCATTACTATTGTTTCAAACATTTGAAGTGTTGGAAAAGATTCAGTACAGTCGAAACAAGTTAGCATCCGTGCGTCACGTCTAAAGGACTCAGTTTGTGTGTTACATTCGAAGCCTATAACTTGTGACTTTTCGCAACCGGACCTCGTAATTGGACTCAAACTCTTCATTACTATTGTTTTAACACATTTGAAGTGTGGGAATAAGATTCGTGACAGTCGAAACAAGTTAGCTCCATCGTGCGTCAATGTCTTTAATTGGACTCAGTTTGGGTTACATTCCGTAGCCTATAACTTGTGACATTTTTGCACCGGACCTCGTAATTGGACTCAAACTCTTGCATACTATTGTTTCAAAACATTTGAAGTGTTGGAAAAGATTCTGACAGTCGAAACAAGTTAGCTCCATCGTGCTCAATGTCTTAAATTTGACTCAGTTTGTGTCTTACATTCCGAAGCCTATAACTTGTGACTTTTCGCAACCGGACCTCGTAATTGGATCAAACTTTCCATTTACTATTGTTTCAAAAACATTTGAAGTGTTGGAATAAGATTCGTGACAGTCGAAACAAGTTAGCTCCATCCGTGCGTCAATGTCAATTGGACTCAGTTTGTGTGTTACATTCCGAAGCCTATAACTTGTGACTTTTCGCAACCCGGACCTCGTATTGGACTCAAACTCTTCCATTACTATTGTTTCAACATTTGAATGTGGAATAAGATTCGTGACAGTCGAAACAAGTTAGCTCCATCCGTGCGTCAATGTCTTTAATTGGACTCAGTTTGTATTTACATTCGAAGCCTATAACTTGTGACTTTTTTGCAACCGGACCTCGTAATTGGACTCAAACTCTTCCATTACTATTGTTTCAAACACATTTGAAGTGTTGGAATAAGATTCGTGACAGTCGAAACAAGTTAGCTCCATCCGTGCGTCAATGTCTTTAATTGGACTCAGTTTGGTGTTACATTCCGAGCCATAACTTGTACTTTTCGCAACGGACCTCGTAATTGGACTCAAACTCTTCCATTACTATTGTTTCAACACATTTGAAAGTGTTGGAAAAGATTCGTACAGTCGAACAAGTTAGCTCCATCCGTGCGTCAACGTTTCAAATTGGACTCAGTTTGTGTGTTACATTCCGAAGCCTATAACTTGTGACTTTTCGCAACCGGACCTCGTAATTGGACTCAAACTCCATTACTATTGTTTTAACACATTTGAAGTGTGGGAATAAGATTCGTGACAGTCGAAACAAGTTAGCTCCATCCGTGCGTCAATGTCTTTAATTGGACTCAGTTTGAGGTTACATTCCGAAGCCTATAACTTGTGACTTTTTGCAACCGGACCTCGTAATTGGACCAAACTCTTCATTACTATTGTTTCAACACATTTGAAGTGTTGGAAAGATTCGTGACAGTCGAAACAAGTTAGCTCATCCGTGCGTCAATGTTTAATTGACTCAGTTTGTGTTTACATTCCGAAGCCTATAACTTGTGACTTTTTGCAACGGACCTCGTAATTGGACTCAAACTCTTCCATTACTATTGTTTCAACACATTTGAAGTGTTGGAAAAGATTCGAGACAGTCGAAACAAGTTAGCTCCATCCGTGCGTCAATGTCTTTAATTGGACTCAGTTTGTGTGTTACATTCCGAAGCCTATAACTTGTGACTTTTTCTGCAACCGGACCTCGTAATTGGACTCAAACTCTTCCATTACTATTGTTTCAAACATTTGAAGTGTTGGAAAAGATTCGGACAGTCGAAACAAGTTAGCTCCATCCGTGCGTCAATGTCTTTAATTGGACTCAGTTTGTGTGTTCCATTCGAAGCCTATAACTTGTGACTTTTTCGCAACCGGACCTCGTAATTGGACTCAAACTCTTCCATTACTATTGTTTCAACACATTTGAAGTTGGAAAAGATTCGGACAGTCGAAACAAGTTAGCTCCATCCGTGCGTCAATGTCAATTGGACTCAGTTTGTGTGTTACATTCCGAAGCCTATAACTTGTGACTTTTTTCAACCGGACCTCGTAATTGGACTCAAACTCTTCCATTACTATTGTTTTCAACACATTTGAAGTGTGGGAATAAGATTCTGACAGTCGAAACAAGTTAGCTCCATCCGTGCGTCAATGTCTTTAATTGGACTCAGTTTGTGTGTTACATTCCGAAGCCTATAACTTGTGACTTTTTCGCAACCGGACCTCGTAATTGGACTCAAACTCTTCCATTACTATTGTTTCAACACATTTGAAGTGTTGGAATAAGATTCTGACAGTCGAAACAAGTTAGCTCCATCCGTGCATCAACGTCTTAATTGGACTCAGTTTGTGTTTACATTCCGAAGCCTATAACTTGTGACTTTTTCGCAACCGGACCTCGTAATTGGACTCAAACTCTTCCATTACTATTGTTTCAAACATTTGAAGTGTTGGAATAAGATTCGTGACAGTCGAAACAAGTTAGCTCCATCCGTGCGTCAATGTCTTTAATTGGACTCAGTTTGATTTATATTCCGAAGCCTATAACTTGTGACTTTTTGCAACCGGACCTCGTAATTGGACTCAAACTCTTCCATTACTATTGTTTCAACATTGAAGTGTTGGAATTAGATTCGTGACAGTCGAAACAAGTTAGCTCCATCCGTGCGTCAATGTCTTTAATTGGACTCAGTTTGTGGTTACATTCCGAAGCTTATAACTTGTGACTTTTTCTCAACCGGACCTCGTAATTGGACTCAAACTCTTCCATTACTATTGTTTCAACACATTTGAAGTGTTGGAACAAGATTCGGACAGTCGAAACAAGTTAGCTCCATCCGTGCGTCAATGTCTTTAATTGGACTCAGTTTGGTGTTACATTCCGAAGCCTATAATTGTGACTTTTTGCAACCGGACCTCGTAATTGGACTCAAACTCTTCCATTACTATTGTTTCAAACATTTGAAGTGTTGGAACAAGATTGTGACAGTCGAAACAAGTTAGCTCATCCGTGTCAATCGTCTTAATTGACTCAGTTTGTGTGTTACATTCCGAAGCCTATAACTTGTGACTTTTCGCAACCGGACCTCGTAATTGGACTCAAACTCTTCCATTACTATGTTTTAACACATTTGAAGTGTTGGAATTAGATTCGTGACAGTCGAAACAAGTTAGCTCCATCCGTGCGTCAATGTCTTTAATTGGACTCAGTTTGTGTGTTACATTCCGAAGCCTATAACTTGTGACTTTTTCTCAACCGGACCTCGTAATTGGACTCAAACTCTTCCATTACTATTGTTTCAACACATTTGAAGTGTTGGAAAAGATTCGTGACAGTCGAAACAAGTTAGCTCCATCCGTGCGTCAATGTCTTTAATTGGACTCAGTTTGTGTGTTACATTCCGAAGCTATAACTTGTGACTTTTTCGCAACCGGACCTCGTAATTGGACTCAAACTCTTCCATTACTATTGTTTCAACACATTTGAAGTGTTGGAAAGATTCGATAGTCGAAACAGTTAGCTCCATCCGTGCGTCAACGTCTTTAATTGGACTCAGTTTGTGTGTTACATTCCGAAGTACTATAAACTTGTGACTTTATCGCAACGGACCTCGTAATTGGACTCAAACTCTTCCATTACTATTGTTTTAACACATTTGAAGTGTGGGAAAAGATTCGTGACAGTCGAAACAAGTTAGCTCCATCCGTGCGTCAATGTCTTTAATTGGACTCAGTTTGGTTACATTCCGAAGCCTATAACTTGTGACTGTTTGCAACCGGACCTCGTAATTGGACTCAAACTTTCCATTACTATTGTTTCAACACATTTGAAGTGTTGGAATAAGATTCTGACAGTCGAAACAAGTTAGCTCCATCCGTGCGTCAACGTCTTAATTTGGACTCAGTTTGTGTTTACATTCCGAAGCCTATAACTTGTGATTTTTCGCAACCGGACCTCGTAATTGGACTCAAACTCTTCCATTATTGTTTCAAACATTTGAAGTGTTGGAATAAGATTCTGACAGTCGAAACAAGTTAGCTCCATCCGTGCGTCAATGTCTTTAATTGGACTCAGTTTGTATTTACATTCCGAAGCCTATAACTTGTGACTTTTTTGCAACCGGACCTCGTAATTGGACTCAAACTCTTCCATTACTATTGTTTCAAACACATTTGAAGTGTTGGAAAGATTCGTGACAGTCGAAACAAGTTAGCTCCATCCGTGCGTCAATGTCTTTAATTGGACTCAGTTTGTAGGTTACATTCCGAAGCCTATAACTTGTGACTTTTTCTCAACCGGACCTCGTAATTGGACTCAAACTCTTCCATTACTATTGTTTCAACACATTTGAAGTGTTGGAAAGATTCGGACAGTCGAAACAAGTTAGCTCCATCCGTGCGTCAATGTCTTTAATTGGACTCAGTTTGGGTTACATTCCGAAGCCTATAACTTGTGACTTTTTGCAACCGGACCTCGTAATTGGACTCAAACTCTTCATACTATTGTTTCAAACACATTTGAAGTGTTGGGAAAAGATTCGTGACAGTCGAAACAAGTTAGCTCCATCCGTGCAATGTCTTTAATTTGGACTCAGTTTGTGTTACATTCGAAGCCTATAACTTGTGACTTTTTCGCAACCGGACCTCGTAATTGGACTCAAACTCTTCATTACTATTGTTTCAACACTTTGAAGTGTTGGAATTAGATTCGTGACAGTCGAAACAAGTTAGCTCCATCCGTGCGTCAATGTCTTTAATTGGACTCAGTTTGTGTGTTACATTCCGAAGCCTATAACTTGTGACTTTTTCTCAACCGGACCTCGTAATTGGACTCAAACTCTTCCATTACTATTGTTTAACACATTTGAAGTGTTGGGAAAAGATTCGTGACAGTCGAAACAAGTTAGCTCCATCCGTGCGTCAATGTCTTTAATTGGACTCAGTTTGGTTTACATTTCCGTAGCCTATAAACTTGTGACATGTTTGCAACCGGACCTCGTAATTGGAAACTATTGCAATACTATTGTTTCAAAACATTTGAAGTATTGGAATAAGATCCTGACAGTCGAACAAGTTAGCTCCATCCGTGCATCAACGTCTTAAATTTGACTCAGTTTGTGTCTTACATTCCGAAGCCTATAACTTGTGACTTTTTCGCAACCGGACCTCGTAATTGGACTCAAACTCTTCCATTACTATTGTTTCAACACATTTGAAGTGTTGGATAAGATTCCTGACAGTCGAAACAAGTTAGCTCCATCCGTGCGTCAACGTCTCAAATTGGACTCAGTTTGTAATTTATATTCCGAAGCCTATAACTTGTGACTTTTTTGCAACCGGACCTCGTAATTGGACTCAAACTCTTCCATTATTATTGTTTCAACACATTGGAAGTGTTGGAATTAGATCGTGACAGTCGAAACAAGTTAGCTCCATCCGTGCGTCAATGTCTTTAATTGGACTCAGTTTGTAGGTTACATTCCGAAGCTTATAACTTGTGACTTTTTCGCAACCGGACCTCGTAATTGGACTCAAACTCTTCCATTACTATTGTTTCAACACATTTGAAGTGTTGGAAAAGATTCGGAACAGTCGAAACAAGTTAGCTCCATCCGTGCGTCAATGTCTTTAATTGGACTCAGTTTGAGGGTTACATTCCGTAGCCTATAACTTGTGACATTTTTGCAACCGGACCTCGTAATTGGACTCAAACTCTTGCAATACTATTGTTTCAAATATTTGAAGTGTTGGGAAAAGATTGATGATAGTCGAAACAAGTTAGCTCCATCCGTGCATCGTCTTAATTTGACTCAGTTTGTGTCTTACATTCCGAAAGCCTATAACTTGTGGTTTTCGCAACCGGACTCGTAATTGGACTCAAACTCTTTCATTACTATTGTTTCAACACATTTGAAGTGTTGGAATTAGATTCGTGACAGTCGAAACAAGTTAGCTCCATCCGTGCGTCAATGTCTTTAATTTGGACTCAGTTTGTGTGTTACATTCCGAAGCCTATAACTTGTGACTTTTTCTCAACCGGACTCGTAATTGGACTCAAACTCTTCCATTACTATTGTTTCAACACATTTGAAGTGTTGGAACAAGATTCGGAACAGTCGAAACAAGTTAGCTCCATCCGTGCGTCAATGTCTTTAATTGGACTCAGTTTGTGTGTTACATTCCGAAGCCTATAACTTGTGACTTTTTCACAACCGGACCTCGTAATTGGACTCAAACTCTTCCATTACTATTGTTTCAACACATTTGAAATGTTGGAACAAGATTCAGTACAGTCGAAACATGTTAGCTCATCCGTGCGTCAACGTCTCAAATTGGACTCAGTTTGTGTGTTACATTCCGAAGCCTATAACTTGTGACTTTATCGCAACCGGACCTCGTAATTGGACTCAAACTCTTCCATTACTATTGTTTTAACACATTTGAAGTGTGGAATAAGATTCGTGACAGTCGAAACAAGTTAGCTCCATCCGTGCGTCAATGTCTTTAATTGGACTCAGTTTGAGGGTTTACATTCCGTAGCCTATAACTTGTGACATGTTTGCAACGGACCTCGTAATTGGACTCAAAACTATTGCAATACTATTGTTTCAAACATTTGAAGTGTTGGAATAAGATTCTGACAGTCGAAACAAGTTAGCTCCATCCGTGCATCAACGTCTTAATTGACTCAGTTTGTGTCTTACATTCCGAAGCCTAACTTGTGACTTTTCGCAACCGGACCTCGTAATTGGACTCAAACTCTTCAATACTATTGTTTTCACATTTGAAGTGTGGGAATAAGATTCGTGACAGTCGAAACAAGTTAGCTCCATCCGTGCGTCAATGTCTTTAATTTGGACTCAGTTTGAGGGTTACATTCCGTAGCCTATAAGTTGTGATTTTGCAACCGGACCTCGTAATTGGACTCAAACTCTTGCAATACTATTGTTTCAAAATTTGAAGTGTTGGGAAAAGATTGATGACAGTCGAAACAAGTTAGCTCCATCCGTGCGTCAACGTCTTAAATTGACTCAGTTTGTGTTTACATTCCGAAGCCTATAACTTGTGATTTTCGCAACCGGACCTCGTAATTGGACTCAAACTCTTCCATTACTATTGTTTCAACACATTTGAAGTGTTGGAATTAGATTCGTGACAGTCGAAACAAGTTAGCTCCATCCGTGCGTCAATGTCTTTAATTGGACTCAGTTTGTGTGTTACATTCCGAAGCCTATAACTTGTGACTTTTTCACAACGGACCTCGTAATTGGACTCAAACTCTTCCATTACTATTGTTTTCAACACATTGGAAGTGTTGGAACAGATTCAGTACAGTCGAAACAAGTTAGCTCCAATCCGTGCGTCAATGTCTCAAATTGGACTCAGTTTGTGGTTACATTCCGAAGCTATAACTTGTGACTTTTTCTCAACCGACCTCGTAATTGGACTCAAACTCTTCCATTACTATTGTTTCAACACATTTGAAGTGTTGGAACAAGATTCGGAACAGTCGAAACAAGTTAGCTCCAATCCGTGCGTCAATGTCTTTAATTGGACTCAGTTTGAGGTTACATTCCGTAGCCTATACTTGTGACATTATGCACCGGACCTCGTAATTGGACTCAAACTCTTGCAATACTATTGTTTCAAAACATTTGAAGTGTTGGAAAAGATTGATGATAGTCGAAACGTTAGCTCCATCCGTGCATGTTTAATTGGACTCAGTTTGTGTTTACATTCCGAAGCCTATAACTTGTGACGTTTTCGCAACCGGACCTCGTAATTGGACTCAAACTTTCATTACTATTGTTTCAACACATTTGAAGTGTTGGAATTAGATTCGTGACAGTCGAAACAAGTTAGCTCCATCCGTGCGTCAATGTCTTTAATTGGACTCAGTTTGTGTGTTACATTCCGAAGCCTATAACTTGTGACTTTTTCTCAACCGGACCTCGTAATTGGACTCAAACTCTTCATTATATTGTTTTAACACATTTGAAGTGGGGAATAAGATTCGTGACAGTCGAAACAAGTTAGCTCCATCCGTGCGTCAATGTCTTTAATTGGACTCAGTTTGAGGGTTACATTCCGTAGCCTATAACTTGTGACTTGTTTGCAACCGGACCTCGTAATTGGACTCAAACTATTGCAATACTATTGTTTCAAACATTTGAAGTTGGAATAAGATTCCTGACAGTCGAAACAAGTTAGCTCCATCCGTGCATCAACGTCTTAATTTGACTCAGTTTGTGTCTTACATTCCGAAGCCTATAACTTGTGACTTTTCGCAACCGGACCTCGTAATTGGACTCAAACTCTTCCATTACTATTGTTTCAACACATTTGAAGTGTTGGAATAAGATTCCTGACAGTCGAAACAAGTTAGCTCCATCCGTGCGTCAATGTCTTTAATTGGACTCAGTTTGTGTGTTACATTCCGAAGCCTATAACTTGTGACTTTTCGCAACCGGACCTCGTATTGGACTCAAACTCTTCCATTACTATTGTTTCAACACATTTGAAGTGTGGGAATAGATTCGTGACAGTCGAAACAAGTTAGCTCCATCCGTGCGTCAATGTCTTTAATTGGACTCAGTTTGTTTTATATTCCGAAGCCTATAACTTGTGACTTTTCGCAACCGGACCTCGTAATTGGACTCAAACTCTTCCATTACTATTGTTTCAACACATTGGAAGTGTTGGAATTAGATTCGTGACAGTCGAAACAAGTTAGCTCCATCCGTGCGTCAATGTCTTTAATTGGACTCAGTTTGTGGGTTACATTCCGAAGCTTATAACTTGTGACTTTTTCTCAACCGGACCTCGTAATTGGACTCAAACTCTTCCATTACTATTGTTTCAACACATTTGAAGTGTTGGAACAAGATTCGGACAGTCGAAACAAGTTAGCTCCATCCGTGCGTCAATGTCTTTAATTGGACTCAGTTGTGTGTGTTACATTCCGAAGCTATAACTTGTGACTTTTTCTCAACCGGACCTCGTAATTGGACTCAAACTCTTCCATTACTATTGTTTAACACATTTGAATGTTGGAACAAGATTCGGTACAGTCGAAACAAGTTAGCTCATCCGTGCGTCAATGTCTTTAATTGGACTCAGTTTGTGTGTTACATTCCGAAGCCTATAACTTGTGACTTTTCGCAACCGGACCTCGTAATTGGACTCAAACTCTTCCATTACTATTGTTTTAACACATTTGAAGTGTTGGAAAGATTCGTGACAGTCGAAACAAGTTATCCATCCGTGCGTCAATGTCTTAATTGGACTCAGTTTGGTGTTACATTCCGAAGCCTATAACTTGTGACTTTTCGCAACCGGACCTCGTAATTGGACTCAAACTATTGCATACTATTGTTTCAAAATTTGAAGTATTGGAATAAGATTCCTGACAGTCGAAACAAGTTAGCTCCATCCGTGCATCAACGTTTAAATTTGGACTCAGTTTGTGTCTTACATTCCGAAGCCTATAACTTGTGACTTTTGCAACCGGACCTCGTAATTGGACTCAAACTATTGCATACTATTGTTTCAACAATTTGAAGTATTGGAATAAGATTCCTGACAGTCGAAACAAGTTAGCTCCATCCGTGCATCAACGTCTTAAATTGGACTCAGTTTGTGTCTTACATTCCGAAGCCTATAACTTGTGACTTTTTCTCAACCGGACCTCGTAATTGGACTCAAAACTCTTCCATTACTATTGTTTCAACACATTTGAAGTGTGGGAATAAGATTCCTGACAGTCGAAACAAGTTATAGCTCCATCCGTGCGTCAATGTCTCAAATTGGACTCAGTTTGAGTGTTACATTCCGAAGCCTATAACTTGTGACATTTATCGCAACCGGACCTCGTAGTTGGACTCAAACTCTTGCACTACTATTGTTCCAACTCATTTGAAGTGTTGGGAAAAGATTCGTGACAGTCGAAACAAGTTAGCTCCATCCGTGCGTCAAGTCTTAATTTGACTCAGTTTGTGTTTACTATTCCGAAGCCTATAACTTGTGACGTTTTCGCAACCGGACCTCGTAATTGGACTCAAACTCTTCCATTACTATTGTTTCAACACATTTGAAGTGTTGGAATTAGAGTCGTGACAGTCGAAACAAGTTAGCTCCATCCGTGCGTCAATGTCTTTAATTGGACTCAGTTTGTGTGTTACATTCCGAAGCCTATAACTTGTGACTTTTTCTCAACCGGACCTCGTAATTGGACTCAAACTCTTCCATTACTATTGTTTCAACACATTTGAAGTGTTGGAACAGATTCGGAACAGTCGAAACAAGTTAGCTCCATCCGTGCGTCAATGTCTTTAATTGGACTCAGTTTGTGTGTTACATTCCGAAGCCTATAACTTGTGACTTTTTCACAACCGGACCTCGTAATTGGACTCAAACTCTTCCATTACTATTGTTTCAACACATTTGAAATGTTGGAACAAGATTCAGTACAGTCGAAACATGTTAGCTCAATCCGTGCGTCAACGTCTCAATTGGACTCAGTTTGTGTGTTACATCCGAAGCCTATAACTTGTGACTTTATCGCAACCGGACCTCGTAATTGGACTCAAACTCTTCCATTACTATTGTTTTAACACATTTGAAGTATGGGAATAAGATTCGTGACAGTCGAAACAAGTTAGCTCCATCCGTGCGTCAATGTCTTTAATTGGACTCAGTTTGAGGGTTACATTCCGTAGCCAATAACTTGTGACATGTTTGCAACCGGACCTCGTAATTGGACTCAAACTCTTGCAATACTATTGTTTCAAAACATTTGAAGTGTTGGAATAAGATTCCTGACAGTCGAAACAAGTTAGCTCCATCCGTGCATCAACGTCTTAAATTTGACTCAGTTTGTGTCTTACATTCGAAGCCTATAACTTGTGACTTTTTCGCAACCGGACCTCGTAATTGGACTCAAACTCTTCCATTACTATTGTTTAACACATTTGAAGTGTGGGAATAAGATTCCTGACAGTCGAAACAAGTTAGCTCCATCCGTGCGTCAAAGTCTCAAATTGGACTCAGTTTGTGTGTTACATTCCGTAGCCTATAACTTGTGACTTTATCGCAACCGGACCTCGTAGTTGGACTCAAACTCTTCACTACTATTGTTCCAACACATTTGAAGTGTGGGAATAAGATTCGTGCCAGTCGAAACAAGTTAGCTCCATCCGTGCGTCAAGCTCTTAAATTGGACTCAGTTTGTGTCTTACATTCCGAAGCCTATAACTTGTGACTTTTTCGCAACCGGACCTCGTAATTGGACTCAAACTCTTCCATTACTTATTGTTTCAACACTTTGAAGTGTTGGAATTAGATTCGTGACAGTCGAAACAAGTTAGCTCCATCCGTGCGTCAATGTCTTTAATTGGACTCAGTTTGTGTGTTACATTCCGAAGCCTATAACTTGTGACTTTTTCTCAACGGACCTCGTAATTGGACTCAAACTCTTCCATTAATATTGTTTCAACACATTGAAGTGTTGGAATAAGATTCGTGACAGTCGAAACAAGTTAGCTCCATCCGTGCGTCAATGTCTTTAATTGGACTCAGTTTGTGGTTACATTCCGAAGCCTATAACTTGTGACATTTTCTCAACCGGACCTCGTAATTGGACTCAAACTCTTCCATTACTATTGTTTCAACACATTTGAAGTGTTGGAACAAGATTCGGACAGTCGAAACAAGTTAGCTCCATCCGTGCATCAATGTCTTTAATTTGACTCAGTTTGTGTCTTACATTCCGAAGCCTATAACATGTGACTTTTTTGCAACCGGACCTCGTAATTGGACTCAAACTCTTCATTACTATTGTTTCAACACATTTGAAGTGTTGGAAAAGATTCGATAAGTCGAAACAAGTTAGCTCCATCCGTGCGTCAACGTCTCAAATTGGACTCAGTTTGTGTGTTACATTCCGAAGCCTATAACTTGTGACTTTTTCGCAACCGGACCTCGTAGTTGACTCAAACTCTTCCACTACTATTGTTTCCAACACATTTGAAGTGTTGGAATAAGATTCGTGCCAGTCGAAACAGTTAGCTCCATCCGTGCGTCAATGTCTTTAATTGGACTCAGTTTGTGTGTTACATTCCGAAGCCTATAACTTGTGACTTTTTTGCAACCGGACCTCGTAATTGGACTCAAACTCTTCCATTAATATTGTTTTAACACATTTGAAGTGTTGGAATAAGATTCGTGACAGTCGAAACAAGTTAGCTCCATCCGTGCGTCAATGTCTTTAATGGACTCAGTTTGAGGTTACATTCCGAAGCCAATAACTTGTGACATTTTTGCAACCGGACCTCGTAATTGGACTCAAACTCTTCAATACTATTGTTTCAAACACATTTGAAGTGTTGGAATAAGATTCCTTACAGTCGAAACAAGTTAGCTCCATCCGTGCGTCAACGTCTCAAATTGGACTCAGTTTGTGTGTTACATTCCGAAGCCTATAACTTGTGACTTTTATCGCAATCCGGACCTCGTAATTGGACTCCAACTCTTCCATTACTATTGTTTCAACACCCATTTGAAGTGTTGGAATAAGATTCGTGACAGTCGAAACAAGTTAGCTCCATCCGTGCGTCAATGTCTTAATTGGACTCAGTTTGTGTGTTACATTCCGAAGCCTATAACTTGTGACTTTATCGCAACCGGACCTCGTAATTGGACTCAAACTCTTTCCATTACTATTGTTTCAACACATTTGAAGTGTGGGAATAAGATTCGTGCCAGTCGAAACAAGTTAGCTCCATCCGTGCGTCAATGTCTTTAATTGGACTCAGTTTGAGTTTACATTCCGAAGCCTATAACTTGTGACTTTTTTGCAACCGGACCTCGTAATTGGACTCAAACTCTTCATTACTATTGTTTCAACACATTGGAAGTGTTGGAATTAGATTCGTGACAGTCGAAACAAGTTAGCTCCATCCGTGCGTCAATGTCTTAAATTGGACTCAGTTTGTGGCTTACATTCCGAAGCTATAACTTGTGACTTTTTCTCAACCGGACCTCGTAATTGGACTCAACTCTTCCATTACTATTGTTTCAACACATTTGAAGTGTTGGAACTAGATTCGGACAGTCGAAACAAGTAGCTCCATCCGTGCGTCAATGTCTTTAATTGGACTCAGTTTGTGTGTTACATTCCGAAGCCTATAACTTGTGACTTTTTCTCAACCGGACCTCGTAATTGGACTCAAACTCTTCCATTACTATTGTTTCAACACATTTGAAGTGTTGGAACAAGATTCGAAACAGTCGAAACAAGTTAGCTCCATCCGTGCGTCAATGTCTTTAATTGGACTCAGTTTGTGTGTTACATTCCGAAGCCTATAACTTGTGATTTTTTCGCAACCGGACCTCGTATGGGACTCAAACTCTTCCATTACTATTGTTTCAACACATTTGAAATTGTTCGGAATAAGATTCAGTACAGTCGAAACAAGTTAGCTCCATCCGATGCGTCAACGTCTCAAATTGGACTCAGTTTGTGTGTCTACATTCCGAAGCCTATAACTTGTGACTTTTTCGCAACCGGACCTCGTAATTGGACTCAAACTCTTCCATTATATTGTTTCAACACATTGAAGTGTTGGAATTAGATTCGTGACAGTCGAAACAAGTTAGCCTCCATCCGTGCGTCAATGTCTTTAATTGGACTCAGTTTGTGGGTTACATTCCGAAGCTATAACTTGTGACATTTTCTTCAACCGGACCTCGTAATTGGACTCAAACTCTTGCAATACTATTGTTTCAACACATTTGAAGTGTTGGAATAAGATTCTGACAGTCGAAACAAGTTAGCTCCATCCGTGCGTCAACGTCTTAATTTGACTCAGTTTGTGTCTTACATTCCGAAGCCTATAACTTGTGACTTTTTCGCAACCGGACCTCGTAATTGGACTCAAACTCTTCCATTACTATTGTTTCAACACATTTGAAGTGTTGGAATAAGATTCTGACAGTCGAAACAAGTTAGCTCCATCCGTGCGTCAACGTCTCAAATTGGACTCAGTTTGTAATTTATACATTCCGAAGCCTATAACTTGTGACTTTTTTCGCAACCGGACCTCGTAATTGGACTCAAACTCTTCCATTATTATTGTTTCAACACATTTGAAGTGTTGGAATTAGATTCGTGACAGTCGAAACAAGTTAGCTCCATCCGTGCGTCAATGTCTTTAATTGGACTCAGTTTGTGGTTACATTCCGAAGCCTATAACTTGTGACTTTTCTCAACCGGACCTCGTAATTGGACTCAAACTCTTCCATTACTATTGTTTCAACACATTTGAAGTGTTGGAACAAGATTCGGAACAGTCGAAACAAGTTAGCTCCATCCGTGCGTCAATGTCTTTAATTGGACTCAGTTTGTGGGTTACATTCCGAAGCCTATAACTTGTGACATTTTTCGCAACCGGACCTCGTAATTGGACTCAAACTCTTGCCATTACTATTGTTTCACACTATTTGAAGTGTTGGAAAAGAATTCTGACTAGTCGAAACAAGTTAGCTCCATCCGTGCAACGTCTTAAATTTGACTCAGTTTGTGTGTTACATTCCGAAGCCTATAACTTGTGACGTTTTCGCAACCGGACCTCGTAATTGGACTCAAACTCTTTCCATTACTATTGTTTCAACACATTTGAAGTGTTGGAATTAGATTCGTGACAGTCGAAACAAGTTAGCTCCATCCGTGCGTCAATGTCTTTAATTGGACTCAGTTTGTGTGTTACATTCCGAAGCCTATAACTTGTGACTTTTTCTCAACCGGACCTCGTAATTGGACTCAAACTCTTCCATTACTATTGTTTCAACACATTTGAAGTGTTGGAACAAGATTCGGAACAGTCGAAACAAGTTAGCTCCATCCGTGCGTCAATGTCTTTAATTGGACTCAGTTTGTGTGTTACATTCGAAGCCTATAACTTGTGACTTTTTCACAACCGGACCTCGTAATTGGACTCAAACTCTTCCATTACTATTGTTTCAACACATTTGAAATGTTGGAACAAGATTCAGTATAGTCGAAACATGTTAGCTCCATCCGTGCGTCAACGTCTCAAATTGGACTCAGTTTGTGTGTTACATTCCGAAGCCTATAACTTGTGACTTTTTCGCAACCGGACCTCGTAATTGGACTCAAACTCTTCCATTACTATTGTTTTAACACATTTGAAGTGTGGGAATAAGATTCGTGACAGTCGAAACAAGTTAGCTCCATCCGTGCGTCAATGTCTTTAATTGGACTCAGTTTGTGGGTTACATTCCGTAGCCTATAACTTGTGACCTGTTTGCAACCGGACCTCGTAATTGGACTCAAACTATTGCATACTATTGTTTCCCAAACATTTGAAGTGTTGGAATAAGATTCCTGACAGTCGAAACAAGTTAGCTCCATCCGTGCATCAACGTCTTAAATTTGACTCAGTTTGTGTCTTAATTCCGAAGCCTATAACTTGTGACTTTTTCGCAACCGGACCTCGTTAATTGGACTCAAACTCTTCCATTACTATTGTTTCAACAATTTGAAGTGTTGGAATAAGATTCCTGACAGTCGAAACAAGTTAGCTCCATCCGTGCGTCAACGTCTCAAATTGGACTCAGTTTGTAATTTATATTCCGAAGCTATAACTTGTGACTTTTTTGCAACCGGACCTCGTAATTGGACTCAAACTCTTCCATTAATATTGTTTCACCACATGGAAGTGTTGGAATTAGATTCGTGACAGTCGAAACAAGTTAGCTCCATCCGTGCGTCAATGTCTTTAATTGGACTCAGTTTGTAGGTTACATTCCGAAGCCTATAACTTGTGACTTTTTCTCAACCGGACCTCGTAATTGGACTCAAACTCTTCCATTACTATTGTTTCAACACATTTGAAGTGTTGGAACAAGATTCGGACAGTCGAAACAAGTTAGCTCCATCCGTGCGTCAATGTCTTTAATTGGACTCAGTTTGAGGGTTACATTCCGTAGCCTATAACTTGTGACATTTTTGCAACCGGACCTCGTAATTGGACTCAAACTCTTGCCATACTATTGTTTCAAAACTATTTGAAGTGTTGGGAAAAGATTGATGAAGTCGAAACAAGTTAGCTCCATCCGTGCATCGTCTTAAATTTGACTCAGTTTGTGTCTTACATTCCGAAGCCTATAACTTGTGACGTTTTCGCAACCGGACCTCGTAATTGACTCAAACTCTTTCATTACTATTGTTTCAACACATTTGAAGTGTTGGAATAGATTCGTGACAGTCGAAACAAGTTAGCTCCATCCGTGCGTCAATGTCTTTAATTGGACTCAGTTTGTGTGTTACATTCCGAAGCCTATAACTTGTGACTTTTTCTCAACCGGACCTCGTAATTGGACTTAAACTCTTCCATTAATATTGTTTTAACACATTTGAAGTGTGGGAATAAGATTCGTGACAGTCGAAACAAGTTAGCTCCATCCGTGCGTCAATGTCTTAATTGGACTCAGTTTGAGGGTTACATTCCGTAGCCTATAACTTGTGACATGTTTGCAACCGGACCTCGTAATTGGAAACTATTGCAATACTATTGTTTCAAAACATTTGAAGTATTGGAATAAGATTCCTGACAGTCGAAACAAGTTAGCTCCATCCGTGCATCAACGTCTTAAATTTGACTCAGTTTGTGTCTTACATTCCGAAGCCTATAACTTGTGACTTTTTCGCAACCGGACCTCGTAATTGGACTCAAACTCTTCCATTACTATTGTTTCAACACATTTGAAGTGTTGGAATAAGATTCCTGACAGTCGAAACAAGTTAGCTCCATCCGTGCGTCAACGTCTCAAATTGGACTCAGTTTGTAATTTATATTCCGAAGCCTATAACTTGTGACTTTTTTGCAACCGGACCTCGTAATTGGACTCAAACTCTTCCATTATTATTGTTTCAACACATTGGAAGTGTTGGAATTAGATTCGTGACAGTCGAAACAAGTTAGCTCCATCCGTGCGTCAATGTCTTTAATTGGACTCAGTTTGTAGGTTACATTCCGAAGCTATAACTTGTGACTTTTTCTCAACCGGACCTCGTAATTGGACTCAAACTCTTCCATTACTATTGTTTCAACACATTTGAAGTGTTGGAACAAGATTCGGAACAGTCGAAACAAGTTAGCTCCATCCGTGCGTCAATGTCTTTAATTGGACTCAGTTTGAGGGTTACATTCCGTAGCCTATAACTTGTGACATTTTTGCAACCGGACCTCGTAATTGGACTCAAACTCTTGCAATACTATTGTTTCAAAATATTTGAAGTGTTGGGAAAAGATTGATGATAGTCGAAACAAGTTAGCTCCATCCGTGCATCGTCTTAAATTTGACTCAGTTTGTGTCTTACATTCCGAAGCCTATAACTTGTGACGTTTTCGCAACCGACCCTCGTAATTGGACTCAAACTCTTTCATTACTATTGTTTCAACACATTTGAAGTGTTGGAATTAGATTCGTGACAGTCGAAACAAGTTAGCTCCATCGTGCGTCAATGTCTTTAATTGGACTCAGTTTGTGTGTTACATTCCGAGGCCTATAACTTGTGACTTTTTCTCAACCGGACCTCGTAATGGACTCAAACTCTTCCATTACTATTGTTTCAACACATTTGAAGTGTTGGAACAAGATTCGGAACAGTCGAAACAAGTTAGCTCCATCCGTGCGTCAATGTCTTTAATTGGACTCAGTTTGTGTGTTACATTCCGAAGCCTATAACTTGTGACTTTTTCACAACCGGACCTCGTAATTGGACTCAAACTCTTCCATTACTATTGTTTCAACACATTTGAAGTGTTGGAACAAGATTCGTACAGTCGAAACAAGTTAGCTCCATCCGTGCGTCAAAGTCTCATAATTGGACTCAGTTTGTGTGTTACATTCCGTAGCCTATAACTTGTGACATTATCGCAACCGGACCTCGTAATTGGACTCAAACTCTTCAATACTATTGTTTCAACACATTTGAAGTGTGGGAAAAGATTGATGACAGTCGAAACAAGTTAGCTCCATCCGTGCGTCAATGTCTTTAATTTGACTCAGTTTGAGGGTTACATTCCGTAGCCTATAACTTGTGACATGTTTCGCAACCGGACCTCGTAATTGGACTCAAACTCTTGCAATACTATTGTTTCAAAACATTTGAAGTGTTGGAATAAGATTCCTGACAGTCGAAACAAGTTAGCTCCATCCGTGCATCAACGTCTTAAATTTGACTCAGTTTGTGTCTTACATTCCGAAGCCTATAACTTGTGACTTTTTCGCAACCGGACCTCGTAATTGGACTCAAACTCTTCCATTACTATTGTTTTAACACATTTGAAGTGTGGAATAAGATTCGTGACAGTCGAAACAAGTTAGCTCCATCCGTGCGTCAATGTCTTTAATTGGACTCAGTTTGAGGGTTACATTCGTAGCCTATAAGTTGTGACATTTTTGCAACCGGACCTCGTAATTGGACTCAAACTCTTGCCAATACTATTGTTTCAAAACATTTGAAGTGTTGGAAAAGATTGCTGACAGTCGAAACAAGTTAGCTCCATCCGTGCATCAACGTCTTAAATTTGACTCAGTTTGTGTCTTACATTCCGAAGCCTATAACTTGTGACGTTTTCGCAACCGGACCTCGTAATTGGACTCAAACTCTTCCATTACTATTGTTTCAACACATTTGAAGTGTTGGAATTAGATTCGTGACAGTCGAAACAAGTTAGCTCCATCCGTGCGTCAATGTCTTAAATTGGACTCAGTTTGTGTGTTACATTCCGAAGCCTATAACTTGTGACTTTTTCTCAACCGGACCTCGTAATTGGACTCAAACTCTTCCATTATTATTGTTTCAACACATTGGAAGTGTTGGAATTAGATTCGTGACAGTCGAAACAAGTTAGCTCCATCCGTGCGTCAATGTCTTTAATTGGACTCAGTTTGTAGGTTACATTCCGAAGCTTATAACTTGTGACTTTTTCTCAACCGGACCTCGTAATTGGACTCAAACTCTTCCATTACTATTGTTTCAACACATTTGAAGTGTTGGAACAAGATTCGGAACAGTTCGAAACAAGTTAGCTCCATCCGTGCGTCAATGTCTTTAATTGGACTCAGTTTGAGGGTTACATTCCGTAGCCTATAACTTGTGACATTTTTGCAACCGGACCTCGTAATTGGACTCAAACTCTTGCAATACTATTGTTTCAAAATATTTGAAGTGTTGGGAAAAGATTGATGATAGTCGAAACAAGTTAGCTCCATCCGTGCATCGTCTTAAATTTGACTCAGTTTGTGGGTTACATTCCGTAGCCTATAACTTGTGACATGTTTGCAACCGGACCTCGTAATTGGACTCAAACTATTGCAATACTATTGTTTCAAAACATTTGAAGTATTGGAATAAGATTCTGACAGTCGAAACAAGTTAGCTCCATCCGTGCATCAACGTCTTAATTTGACTCAGTTTGTGTCTTACATTCCGAAGCCTATAACTTGTGACTTTTTCGCAACGGACCTCGTAATTGGACTCAAACTCTTCCATTACTATTGTTTCAACACATTTGAAGTGTTGGAAAAGATTCCTGACAGTCGAAACAAGTTAGCTCCATCCGTGCGTCAACGTCTCAAATTGGACTCAGTTTGTGTGTTACATTCCGAAGCCTATAACTTGTGACTTTATCGCAACCGGACCTCGTAGTTGGACTCAAACTCTTCCACTACTATTGTTCCAACACATTTGAAGTGTGGGAATAAGATTCGTGCCAGTCGAAACAAGTTAGCTCCATCCGTGCGTCAATGTCTTTAATTGGACTCAGTTTGAATTTTATATTCCGAAGCCTATAACTTGTGACTTTTTTGCAACCGGACCTCGTAATTGGACTCAAACTCTTCCATTATTATTGTTTCAACACATTGGAAGTGTTGGAATTAGATTCGTGACAGTCGAAACAAGTTAGCTCCATCCGTGCGTCAATGTCTTTAATTGGACTCAGTTTGTGGGTTACATTCCGAAGCTTATAACTTGTGACTTTTTCTCAACCGGACCTCGTAATTGGACTCAAACTCTTCCATTACTATTGTTTCAACACATTTGAAGTGTTGGAACAAGATTCGGAACAGTCGAAACAAGTTAGCTCCATCCGTGCGTCAATGTCTTTAATTGGACTCAGTTTGTGTGTTACATTCCGAAGCCTATAACTTGTGACTTTTTCTCAATCGGACCTCGTAATTGGACTCAAACTCTTCCATTACTATTGTTTTAACACATTTGAAATGTTGGAACAAGATTCAGTACAGTCGAAACATGTTAGCTCAATCCGTGCGTCAACGTCTCAAATTGGACTCAGTTTGTGTGTTACATTCCGAAGCCTATAACTTGTGACTTTATCGCAACCGGACCTCGTAATTGGACTCAAACTCTTCCATTACTATTGTTTTAACACATTTGAAGTGTGGGAATAAGATTCGTGACAGTCGAAACAAGTTAGCTCCATCCGTGCGTCAATGTCTTTAATTGGACTCAGTTTGAGGGTTACATTCCGTAGCCTATAACTTGTGACATGTTTGCAACCGGACCTCGTAATTGGACTCAAACTATTGCAATACTATTGTTTCAAAACATTTGAAGTATTGGAATAAGATTCCTGACAGTCGAAACAAGTTAGCTCCATCCGTGCATCAACGTCTTAAATTTGACTCAGTTTGTGTCTTACATTCCGAAGCCTATAACTTGTGACTTTTTCGCAACCGGACCTCGTAATTGGACTCAAACTCTTCCATTACTATTGTTTCAACACATTTGAAGTGTTGGAATAAGATTCCTGACAGTCGAAACAAGTTAGCTCCATCCGTGCGTCAACGTCTCAAATTGGACTCAGTTTGTGTGTTACATTCCGAAGCCTATAACTTGTGACTTTATCGCAACCGGACCTCGTAGTTGGACTCAAACTCTTCCACTACTATTGTTCCAACACATTTGAAGTGTGGGAATAAGATTCGTGCCAGTCGAAACAAGTTAGCTCCATCCGTGCGTCAATGTCTTTAATTGGACTCAGTTTGAATTTTATATTCCGAAGCCTATAACTTGTGACTTTTTTGCAACCGGACCTCGTAATTGGACTCAAACTCTTCCATTATTATTGTTTCAACACATTGGAAGTGTTGGAATTAGATTCGTGACAGTCGAAACAAGTTAGCTCCATCCGTGCGTCAATGTCTTTAATTGGACTCAGTTTGTGGGTTACATTCCGAAGCTTATAACTTGTGACTTTTTCTCAACCGGACCTCGTAATTGGACTCAAACTCTTCCATTACTATTGTTTCAACACATTTGAAGTGTTGGAACAAGATTCGGAACAGTCGAAACAAGTTAGCTCCATCCGTGCGTCAATGTCTTTAATTGGACTCAGTTTGTGTGTTACATTCCGAAGCCTATAACTTGTGACTTTTTCTCAATCGGACCTCGTAATTGGACTCAAACTCTTCCATTACTATTGTTTTAACACATTTGAAATGTTGGAACAAGATTCAGTACAGTCGAAACATGTTAGCTCAATCCGTGCGTCAACGTCTCAAATTGGACTCAGTTTGTGTGTTACATTCCGAAGCCTATAACTTGTGACTTTATCGCAACCGGACCTCGTAATTGGACTCAAACTCTTCCATTACTATTGTTTTAACACATTTGAAGTGTGGGAATAAGATTCGTGACAGTCGAAACAAGTTAGCTCCATCCGTGCGTCAATGTCTTTAATTGGACTCAGTTTGAGGGTTACATTCCGTAGCCTATAACTTGTGACATGTTTGCAACCGGACCTCGTAATTGGACTCAAACTATTGCAATACTATTGTTTCAAAACATTTGAAGTGTTGGAATAAGATTCCTGACAGTCGAAACAAGTTAGCTCCATCCGTGCATCAACGTCTTAAATTTGACTCAGTTTGTGTCTTACATTCCGAAGCCTATAACTTGTGACTTTTTCGCAACCGGACCTCGTAATTGGACTCAAACTCTTCCATTACTATTGTTTTAACACATTTGAAGTGTGGGAATAAGATTCGTGACAGTCGAAACAAGTTAGCTCCATCCGTGCGTCAATGTCTTTAATTGGACTCAGTTTGAGGGTTACATTCCGTAGCCTATAAGTTGTGACATTTTTGCAACCGGACCTCGTAATTGGACTCAAACTCTTGCAATACTATTGTTTCAAAATATTTGAAGTGTTGGGAAAAGATTGATGACAGTCGAAACAAGTTAGCTCCATCCGTGCATCAACGTCTTAAATTTGACTCAGTTTGTGTCTTACATTCCGAAGCCTATAACTTGTGACGTTTTCGCAACCGGACCTCGTAATTGGACTTAAACTCTTCCATTACTATTGTTTCAACACATTTGAAGTGTTGGAATTAGATTCGTGACAGTCGAAACAAGTTAGCTCCATCCGTGCGTCAATGTCTTTAATTGGACTCAGTTTGTGTGTTACATTCCGAAGCCTATAACTTGTGACTTTTTCTCAACCGGACCTCGTAATTGGACTCAAACTCTTCCATTATTATTGTTTCAACACATTGGAAGTGTTGGAATTAGATTCGTGACAGTCGAAACAAGTTAGCTCCATCCGTGCGTCAATGTCTTTAATTGGACTCAGTTTGTAGGTTACATTCCGAAGCTTATAACTTGTGACTTTTTCTCAACCGGACCTCGTAATTGGACTCAAACTCTTCCATTACTATTGTTTCAACACATTTGAAGTGTTGGAACAAGATTCGGAACAGTCGAAACAAGTTAGCTCCATCCGTGCGTCAATGTCTTTAATTGGACTCAGTTTGAGGGTTACATTCCGTAGCCTATAACTTGTGACATTTTTGCAACCGGACCTCGTAATTGGACTCAAACTCTTGCAATACTATTGTTTCAAAATATTTGAAGTGTTGGGAAAAGATTGATGATAGTCGAAACAAGTTAGCTCCATCCGTGCATCGTCTTAAATTTGACTCAGTTTGTGTCTTACATTCCGAAGCCTATAACTTGTGACGTTTTCGCAACCGGACCTCGTAATTGAACTCAAACTCTTTCATTACTATTGTTTCAACACATTTGAAGTGTTGGAATTAGATTCGTGACAGTCGAAACAAGTTAGCTCCATCCGTGCGTCAATGTCTTTAATTGGACTCAGTTTGTGTGTTACATTCCGAAGCCTATAACTTGTGACTTTTTCTCAACCGGACCTCGTAATTGGACTTAAACTCTTCCATTAATATTGTTTTAACACATTTGAAGTGTGGGAATAAGATTCGTGACAGTCGAAACAAGTTAGCTCCATCCGTGCGTCAATGTCTTTAATTGGACTCAGTTTGAGGGTTACATTCCGTAGCCTATAACTTGTGACATGTTTGCAACCGGACCTCGTAATTGGACTCAAACTATTGCAATACTATTGTTTCAAAACATTTGAAGTATTGGAATAAGATTCCTGACAGTCGAAACAAGTTAGCTCCATCCGTGCATCAACGTCTTAAATTTGACTCAGTTTGTGTCTTACATTCCGAAGCCTATAACTTGTGACTTTTTCGCAACCGGACCTCGTAATTGGACTCAAACTCTTCCATTACTATTGTTTCAACACATTTGAAGTGTTGGAATAAGATTCCTGACAGTCGAAACAAGTTAGCTCCATCCGTGCGTCAACGTCTCAAATTGGACTCAGTTTGTGTGTTACATTCCGAAGCCTATAACTTGTGACTTTATCGCAACCGGACCTCGTAGTTGGACTCAAACTCTTCCACTACTATTGTTCCAACACATTTGAAGTGTGGGAATAAGATTCGTGCCAGTCGAAACAAGTTAGCTCCATCCGTGCGTCAATGTCTTTAATTGGACTCAGTTTGAATTTTATATTCCGAAGCCTATAACTTGTGACTTTTTTGCAACCGGACCTCGTAATTGGACTCAAACTCTTCCATTATTATTGTTTCAACACATTGGAAGTGTTGGAATTAGATTCGTGACAGTCGAAACAAGTTAGCTCCATCCGTGCGTCAATGTCTTTAATTGGACTCAGTTTGTGGGTTACATTCCGAAGCTTATAACTTGTGACTTTTTCTCAACCGGACCTCGTAATTGGACTCAAACTCTTCCATTACTATTGTTTCAACACATTTGAAGTGTTGGAACAAGATTCGGAACAGTCGAAACAAGTTAGCTCCATCCGTGCGTCAATGTCTTTAATTGGACTCAGTTTGTGTGTTACATTCCGAAGCCTATAACTTGTGACTTTTTCTCAATCGGACCTCGTAATTGGACTCAAACTCTTCCATTACTATTGTTTTAACACATTTGAAGTGTGGGAAAAAGATTCGTGACAGTCGAAACAAGTTAGCTCCATCCGTGCGTCAATGTCTTTAATTGGACTCAGTTTGAGGGTTACATTCCGTAGCCTATAACTTGTGACAATTTTGCAACCGAACCTCGTAATTGGACTCAAACTCTTGCAATACTATTGTTTCAAAATATTTGAAGTGTTGGGAAAAGATTGATGACAGTCGAAACAAGTTAGCTCCATCCGTGCATCAACGTCTTAAATTTGACTCAGTTTGTGTCTTACATTCCGAAGCTTATAACTTGTGACTTTTTCGCAACCGGACCTCGTAATTGGACTCAAACTCTTCGTTTCAACACATTTGAAGTGTTGGAATTAGATTCGTGACAGTCGAAACAAGTTAGCTCCATCCGTGCGTCAATGTCTTTAATTGGACCCAGTTTGTGTGTTACATTCCGAAGCCTATAACTTGTGACTTTTTCTCAACCGGACCTCGTAATTGGACTCAAACTCTTCCATTACTATTGTTTCAACACATTTGAAGTGTTGGAACAATATTCGGAACAGTCGAAACAAGTTAGCTCCATCCGTGCGTCAATGTCTTTAATTGGACTCAGTTTGTGGGTTACATTCCGTAGCCTATAACTTGGGACATTTTTGCATCCGGACCTCGTAATTGGACTCAAACTCTTGCAATACTATTGTTTCAAAACATTTGAAGTGTTCGAAAAAGATTGGTGACAGTCGAAACAAGTTAGCTCCATCCATGCGTCAACGTCTCAAATTGGACTCGGTTTGTGTCTTACATTCCGAAGCCTATAACTTGTGACTTTTTCGCAACCGGACCTCGTAATTGGACTCAAACTCTTCCATTATTATTGTTTCAACACATTGGAAGTGTTGGAATTAGATTCGTGACAGTCGAAAAAAGTTAGCTCCATCCGTGCGTCAATGTCTTTAATTGGACTCAGTTTGTGTGTTACATTCCGAAGCCTATAACTTGTGACTTTTTCTCAACCGGACCTCGTAATTGGATTCAAACTCTTCCATTACTATTGTTTCAACACATTTGATGTGTTGGAACAAGATTCGGAACAGTCGAAACAAGTTAGCTCCATCCGTGCGTCAATGTCTTTAATTGGACTCAGTTTGTGTGTTACATTCCGAAGCCTATAACTTGTGACTTTTTCTCAACCGGACCTCGTAATTGGACTCAAACTCTTCCATTACTATTGTTTTAACACATTGGAAGTGTGGGAATAAGATTCGTGACAGTCGAAACAAGTTAGCTCCATCCGTGCGTCAATGTCTTTAATTGGACTCAGTTTGTGTGTTACATTCCGAAGCCTATAACTTGTGACTTTTTCGCAACCGGTCCTCGTCATTGGACTCAAACTCTTCCATTACTATTGTTTCAACACATTTGAAGTGTTGGAACAAGATTCAGCACAGTCGAAACATGTTAGCTCCATCCGTGCGTCAACGTCTCAAATTGGACTCAGTTTGTGTGTTACATTCCGAAGCCTATAACTTGTGACTCTATCGCAACCGGACCTCATAATTGGACTCAAACTCTTCCACTACTATTGTTCCAACACATTTGAAGTGTTGGAATAAGATTCCTGACAGTCGAAACAAGTTAGCTCCATCCGTGCGTCAATGTCTTTAATTGGACTCAGTTTGTGTGTTACATTCCGAAGCCTATAACTTGTGACTTTTTCTCAACCGGACCTCGTAATTGGACTCAAACTCTTCCATTACTATTGTTTCAACACATTTGAAGTGTTGGAACAAGATTCGGAACATTCGAAACAAGGTAGCTCCTTCCATGCGTCAATGTCTTTAATTGGACTCAGTTTGTGGGTTACATTCCGTAGCCTATAACTTGTGACATTTTTGCAACCGGACCTCGTAATTGGACTCAAACTCTTGCAATACTATTGTTTTAAAACATTTGAAGTGTTCGAAAAAGATTGGTGACAGTCGAAATAAGTTAGCTCCATCCGTGCGTCAACGTGTCAAATTTGACTCAGTTTGTGTCTTACAGTCCGAAGCCTGTAACTTGTGACTTTTTCGCAACCGGACCTCGTAATTGGACTCAAACTCTTCTATTACTATTGTTTCAACACATTTGAAGTGTTGGAATTAGATTCGTGACAGTCGACACAAGTTAGCTCCATCCGTGCGTCAATGTCTTTATTTGGACTCAGTTTGTGTGTTACATTCCGAAGCCAATAACTTGTGACTTTTTCGCAACCGGACCTCGTAATTGGACTCAAACTCTTCCATTACTATTGTTTCAACACATTTGAAGTGTTGGAACAAGATTCGAAATAGTCGAAACAACTTAGCTCAATCAGTGCGTCAATGTCTTTAATTGGACTCGGTTTGTGTCTTACATTCCGAAGCCTATAACTTGTGACTTTTTCGCAACCGGACCTCGTAATTGGACTCAAACTCTTCCATTACTATTGTTTCAACACATTTGAAGTGTTGGAACAAGATTCGAAATAGTCGAAACAACTTAGCTCCATCAGTGCGTCAATGTCTTTAATTGGACTCGGTTTGTGTCTTACATTCCGAATCCTATAACTTGTTACTTTTTCGCAACCGGACCTCGTAATTGGACTCAAACTCTTCTATGACTATTGTTTCAACACATTTGAAGTGTTAGAATTAGATTCGTGACAGTCGACACAAGTTAGCTCCATCCGTGCGTCAATGTCTTTATTTGGACTTAGTTTGTGTTTTATATTCCGAAGCCTATAACTTGTGACTTTTTTGCGACCGGACCTCGTAATTGGACTCAAACTCTTCCATCACTATTGTTTCAACACATTTGAAGTGTTGGAACAAGATTCAGCACAGTCGAAACATGTTAGCTCAATCCGTGCGTCAACGTCTCAAATTGGACTCAGTTTGTGTGTTACATTCCGAAGCCTATAACTTGTCACTTTATCGCAACCGGACCTCGTAATTGGACTCAAACTCTTCCATTACTGTGGTTTTAACACATTTGAAGTGTGGGAATAAGATTCGTGACAGTCGAAACAAGTTAGCTCCATCCGTGCGTCAATGTCTTTAATTGAACTCAGTTTGAGGGTTACATTCCGTAGCCTATAACTTGTGACATTTTTGCAACCGGACCTCGTAATTGGACTCAAACTCTTGCAATACTATTGTTTCAAAACATTTGAAGTGTTGGGAAAAGATTGGTGACAGTCGAAACAAGTTAGCTCCATCCGTGCATCAACGTCTTAAATTTGACTCAGTTTGTGTCTTACATTCCGAAGCCTATAACTTGTGACTTTTTCGCAACCGGACCTCGTAATTGGACTCAAACTCTTCCATTACTATTGTTTCAACACATTTGAAGTGTTGGAATAAGATTCCTGACAGTCGAAACAAGTTAGCTCCATCCGTGCGTCAACGTCTCAAATTGGACTCAGTTTTTGTGTTACATTCCGAAGCCTATAACTTGTGACTTTATCGCAACCGGGCCTCGTAGTTGGACTCAAACTCTTCCACTAGTATTGTTCCAACACATTTGAAGTGTGGGAATAAGATTCGTGCCAGTCGAAACAAGTTAGCTCCATCCGTGCATCAACGTCTTAAATTTGACTCAGTTTGTGTCTTACATTCTGAAGCCTATAACTTGTGACTTTTTCGCAACCGGACCTCGTAATTGGACTCAAACTCTTCCATTACTATTGTTTCAACACATTTGAAGTGTTGGAATTAGATTCGTGACAGTCGAAACAAGTTAGCTCCATCCGTGCGTCAATGTCTTTAATTGGACTCAGTTTGTGTGTTACATTCTGAAGCCTATAACTTGTCACTTTTTCGCAACCGGTCCTCGTAATTGGACTCAAACTCTTCCATTACTATTGTTTCAACACATTTGAAGTGTTGGAATAAGATTCCTGACAGTCGAAACAAGTTAGCTCCATCCGTGCATCAACGTCTTAAATTTGACTCAGTTTGTGTCTTACATTCCGAAGCCTATAACTTGTGACTTTTTCGCAACCGGACCTCGTAATTGGACTCAAACTCTTCCATTACTATTGTTTTAACACATTTGAAGTGTGGGAATAAGATTCGTGACAGTCGAAACAAGTTAGCTCCATCCGTGCGTCAATGTCTTTAATTGGACTCAGTTTGAGGGTTACATTCCGTAGCCTATAACTTGTGACATTTTTGCAACCGGACCTCGTAATTGGACTCAAACTCTTGCAATACTATTGTTTCAAAATATTTGAAGTGTTGGGAAAAGATTGATGACAGTCGAAACAAGTTAGCTCCATCCGTGCATCAACGTCTTAAATTTGACTCAGTTTGTGTCTTACATTCCGAAGCCTATAACTTGTGACGTTTTCGCAACCGAACCTCGTAATTGGACTTAAACTCTTCCATTACTATTGTTTCAACACATTTGAAGTGTTGGAATTAGATTCGTGACAGTCGAAACAAGTTAGCTCCATCCGTGCGTCAATGTCTTTAATTGGACTCAGTTTGTGTGTTACATTCCGAAGCCTATAACTTGTGACTTTTTCTCAACCGGACCTCGTAATTGGACTCAAACTCTTCCATTATTATTGTTTCAACACATTGGAAGTGTTGGAATTAGATTCGTGACAGTCGAAACAAGTTAGCTCCATCCGTGCGTCAATGTCTTTAATTGGACTCAGTTTGTAGGTTACATTCCGAAGCTTATAACTTGTGACTTTTTCTCAACCGGACCTCGTAATTGGACTCAAACTCTTCCATTACTATTGTTTCAACACATTTGAAGTGTTGGAACAAGATTCGGAACAGTCGAAACAAGTTAGCTCCATCCGTGCGTCAATGTCTTTAATTGGACTCAGTTTGAGGGTTACATTCCGTAGCCTATAACTTGTGACATTTTTGCAACCGGACCTCGTAATTGGACTCAAACTCTTGCAATACTATTGTTTCAAAATATTTGAAGTGTTGGGAAAAGATTGATGATAGTCGAAACAAGTTAGCTCCATCCGTGCATCGTCTTAAATTTGACTCAGTTTGTGTCTTACATTCCGAAGCCTATAACTTGTGACGTTTTCGCAACCGGACCTCGTAATTGAACTCAAACTCTTTCATTACTATTGTTTCAACACATTTGAAGTGTTGGAATTAGATTCGTGACAGTCGAAACAAGTTAGCTCCATCCGTGCGTCAATGTCTTTAATTGGACTCAGTTTGTGTGTTACATTCCGAAGCCTATAACTTGTGACTTTTTCTCAACCGGACCTCGTAATTGGACTTAAACTCTTCCATTAATATTGTTTTAACACATTTGAAGTGTGGGAATAAGATTCGTGACAGTCGAAACAAGTTAGCTCCATCCGTGCGTCAATGTCTTTAATTGGACTCAGTTTGAGGGTTACATTCCGTAGCCTATAACTTGTGACATGTTTGCAACCGGACCTCGTAATTGGAAACTATTGCAATACTATTGTTTCAAAACATTTGAAGTATTGGAATAAGATTCCTGACAGTCGAAACAAGTTAGCTCCATCCGTGCATCAACGTCTTAAATTTGACTCAGTTTGTGTCTTACATTCCGAAGCCTATAACTTGTGACTTTTTCGCAACCGGACCTCGTAATTGGACTCAAACTCTTCCATTACTATTGTTTCAACACATTTGAAGTGTTGGAATAAGATTCCTGACAGTCGAAACAAGTTAGCTCCATCCGTGCGTCAACGTCTCAAATTGGACTCAGTTTGTAATTTATATTCCGAAGCCTATAACTTGTGACTTTTTTGCAACCGGACCTCGTAATTGGACTCAAACTCTTCCATTATTATTGTTTCAACACATTGGAAGTGTTGGAATTAGATTCGTGACAGTCGAAACAAGTTAGCTCCATCCGTGCGTCAATGTCTTTAATTGGACTCAGTTTGTAGGTTACATTCCGAAGCTTATAACTTGTGACTTTTTCTCAACCGGACCTCGTAATTGGACTCAAACTCTTCCATTACTATTGTTTCAACACATTTGAAGTGTTGGAACAAGATTCGGAACAGTCGAAACAAGTTAGCTCCATCCGTGCGTCAATGTCTTTAATTGGACTCAGTTTGAGGGTTACATTCCGTAGCCTATAACTTGTGACATTTTTGCAACCGGACCTCGTAATTGGACTCAAACTCTTGCAATACTATTGTTTCAAAATATTTGAAGTGTTGGGAAAAGATTGATGATAGTCGAAACAAGTTAGCTCCATCCGTGCATCGTCTTAAATTTGACTCAGTTTGTGTCTTACATTCCGAAGCCTATAACTTGTGACGTTTTCGCAACCGGACCTCGTAATTGGACTCAAACTCTTTCATTACTATTGTTTCAACACATTTGAAGTGTTGGAATTAGATTCGTGACAGTCGAAACAAGTTAGCTCCATCCGTGCGTCAATGTCTTTAATTGGACTCAGTTTGTGTGTTACATTCCGAAGCCTATAACTTGTGACTTTTTCTCAACCGGACCTCGTAATTGGACTCAAACTCTTCCATTACTATTGTTTCAACACATTTGAAGTGTTGGAACAAGATTCGGAACAGTCGAAACAAGTTAGCTCCATCCGTGCGTCAATGTCTTTAATTGGACTCAGTTTGTGTGTTACATTCCGAAGCCTATAACTTGTGACTTTATCGCAACCGGACCTCGTAGTTGGACTCAAACTCTTCCACTACTATTGTTCCAACACATTTGAAGTGTGGGAATAAGATTCGTGCCAGTCGAAACAAGTTAGCTCCATCCGTGCGTCAATGTCTTTAATTGGACTCAGTTTGAATTTTATATTCCGAAGCCTATAACTTGTGACTTTTTTGCAACCGGACCTCGTAATTGGACTCAAACTCTTCCATTATTATTGTTTCAACACATTGGAAGTGTTGGAATTAGATTCGTGACAGTCGAAACAAGTTAGCTCCATCCGTGCGTCAATGTCTTTAATTGGACTCAGTTTGTGGGTTACATTCCGAAGCTTATAACTTGTGACTTTTTCTCAACCGGACCTCGTAATTGGACTCAAACTCTTCCATTACTATTGTTTCAACACATTTGAAGTGTTGGAACAAGATTCGGAACAGTCGAAACAAGTTAGCTCCATCCGTGCGTCAATGTCTTTAATTGGACTCAGTTTGTGTGTTACATTCCGAAGCCTATAACTTGTGACTTTTTCTCAATCGGACCTCGTAATTGGACTCAAACTCTTCCATTACTATTGTTTTAACACATTTGAAATGTTGGAACAAGATTCAGTACAGTCGAAACATGTTAGCTCAATCCGTGCGTCAACGTCTCAAATTGGACTCAGTTTGTGTGTTACATTCCGAAGCCTATAACTTGTGACTTTATCGCAACCGGACCTCGTAATTGGACTCAAACTCTTCCATTACTATTGTTTTAACACATTTGAAGTGTGGGAATAAGATTCGTGACAGTCGAAACAAGTTAGCTCCATCCGTGCGTCAATGTCTTTAATTGGACTCAGTTTGAGGGTTACATTCCGTAGCCTATAACTTGTGACATGTTTGCAACCGGACCTCGTAATTGGACTCAAACTATTGCAATACTATTGTTTCAAAACATTTGAAGTATTGGAATAAGATTCCTGACAGTCGAAACAAGTTAGCTCCATCCGTGCATCAACGTCTTAAATTTGACTCAGTTTGTGTCTTACATTCCGAAGCCTATAACTTGTGACTTTTTCGCAACCGGACCTCGTAATTGGACTCAAACTCTTCCATTACTATTGTTTCAACACATTTGAAGTGTTGGAATAAGATTCCTGACAGTCGAAACAAGTTAGCTCCATCCGTGCGTCAACGTCTCAAATTGGACTCAGTTTGTGTGTTACATTCCGAAGCCTATAACTTGTGACTTTATCGCAACCGGACCTCGTAGTTGGACTCAAACTCTTCCACTACTATTGTTCCAACACATTTGAAGTGTGGGAATAAGATTCGTGCCAGTCGAAACAAGTTAGCTCCATCCGTGCGTCAATGTCTTTAATTGGACTCAGTTTGAATTTTATATTCCGAAGCCTATAACTTGTGACTTTTTTGCAACCGGACCTCGTAATTGGACTCAAACTCTTCCATTATTATTGTTTCAACACATTGGAAGTGTTGGAATTAGATTCGTGACAGTCGAAACAAGTTAGCTCCATCCGTGCGTCAATGTCTTTAATTGGACTCAGTTTGTGGGTTACATTCCGAAGCTTATAACTTGTGACTTTTTCTCAACCGGACCTCGTAATTGGACTCAAACTCTTCCATTACTATTGTTTCAACACATTTGAAGTGTTGGAACAAGATTCGGAACAGTCGAAACAAGTTAGCTCCATCCGTGCGTCAATGTCTTTAATTGGACTCAGTTTGTGTGTTACATTCCGAAGCCTATAACTTGTGACTTTTTCTCAATCGGACCTCGTAATTGGACTCAAACTCTTCCATTACTATTGTTTTAACACATTTGAAATGTTGGAACAAGATTCAGTACAGTCGAAACATGTTAGCTCAATCCGTGCGTCAACGTCTCAAATTGGACTCAGTTTGTGTGTTACATTCCGAAGCCTATAACTTGTGACTTTATCGCAACCGGACCTCGTAATTGGACTCAAACTCTTCCATTACTATTGTTTTAACACATTTGAAGTGTGGGAATAAGATTCGTGACAGTCGAAACAAGTTAGCTCCATCCGTGCGTCAATGTCTTTAATTGGACTCAGTTTGAGGGTTACATTCCGTAGCCTATAACTTGTGACATGTTTGCAACCGGACCTCGTAATTGGACTCAAACTATTGCAATACTATTGTTTCAAAACATTTGAAGTGTTGGAATAAGATTCCTGACAGTCGAAACAAGTTAGCTCCATCCGTGCATCAACGTCTTAAATTTGACTCAGTTTGTGTCTTACATTCCGAAGCCTATAACTTGTGACTTTTTCGCAACCGGACCTCGTAATTGGACTCAAACTCTTCCATTACTATTGTTTTAACACATTTGAAGTGTGGGAATAAGATTCGTGACAGTCGAAACAAGTTAGCTCCATCCGTGCGTCAATGTCTTTAATTGGACTCAGTTTGAGGGTTACATTCCGTAGCCTATAAGTTGTGACATTTTTGCAACCGGACCTCGTAATTGGACTCAAACTCTTGCAATACTATTGTTTCAAAATATTTGAAGTGTTGGGAAAAGATTGATGACAGTCGAAACAAGTTAGCTCCATCCGTGCATCAACGTCTTAAATTTGACTCAGTTTGTGTCTTACATTCCGAAGCCTATAACTTGTGACGTTTTCGCAACCGGACCTCGTAATTGGACTTAAACTCTTCCATTACTATTGTTTCAACACATTTGAAGTGTTGGAATTAGATTCGTGACAGTCGAAACAAGTTAGCTCCATCCGTGCGTCAATGTCTTTAATTGGACTCAGTTTGTGTGTTACATTCCGAAGCCTATAACTTGTGACTTTTTCTCAACCGGACCTCGTAATTGGACTCAAACTCTTCCATTATTATTGTTTCAACACATTGGAAGTGTTGGAATTAGATTCGTGACAGTCGAAACAAGTTAGCTCCATCCGTGCGTCAATGTCTTTAATTGGACTCAGTTTGTAGGTTACATTCCGAAGCTTATAACTTGTGACTTTTTCTCAACCGGACCTCGTAATTGGACTCAAACTCTTCCATTACTATTGTTTCAACACATTTGAAGTGTTGGAACAAGATTCGGAACAGTCGAAACAAGTTAGCTCCATCCGTGCGTCAATGTCTTTAATTGGACTCAGTTTGAGGGTTACATTCCGTAGCCTATAACTTGTGACATTTTTGCAACCGGACCTCGTAATTGGACTCAAACTCTTGCAATACTATTGTTTCAAAATATTTGAAGTGTTGGGAAAAGATTGATGATAGTCGAAACAAGTTAGCTCCATCCGTGCATCGTCTTAAATTTGACTCAGTTTGTGTCTTACATTCCGAAGCCTATAACTTGTGACGTTTTCGCAACCGGACCTCGTAATTGAACTCAAACTCTTTCATTACTATTGTTTCAACACATTTGAAGTGTTGGAATTAGATTCGTGACAGTCGAAACAAGTTAGCTCCATCCGTGCGTCAATGTCTTTAATTGGACTCAGTTTGTGTGTTACATTCCGAAGCCTATAACTTGTGACTTTTTCTCAACCGGACCTCGTAATTGGACTTAAACTCTTCCATTAATATTGTTTTAACACATTTGAAGTGTGGGAATAAGATTCGTGACAGTCGAAACAAGTTAGCTCCATCCGTGCGTCAATGTCTTTAATTGGACTCAGTTTGAGGGTTACATTCCGTAGCCTATAACTTGTGACATGTTTGCAACCGGACCTCGTAATTGGACTCAAACTATTGCAATACTATTGTTTCAAAACATTTGAAGTATTGGAATAAGATTCCTGACAGTCGAAACAAGTTAGCTCCATCCGTGCATCAACGTCTTAAATTTGACTCAGTTTGTGTCTTACATTCCGAAGCCTATAACTTGTGACTTTTTCGCAACCGGACCTCGTAATTGGACTCAAACTCTTCCATTACTATTGTTTCAACACATTTGAAGTGTTGGAATAAGATTCCTGACAGTCGAAACAAGTTAGCTCCATCCGTGCGTCAACGTCTCAAATTGGACTCAGTTTGTGTGTTACATTCCGAAGCCTATAACTTGTGACTTTATCGCAACCGGACCTCGTAGTTGGACTCAAACTCTTCCACTACTATTGTTCCAACACATTTGAAGTGTGGGAATAAGATTCGTGCCAGTCGAAACAAGTTAGCTCCATCCGTGCGTCAATGTCTTTAATTGGACTCAGTTTGAATTTTATATTCCGAAGCCTATAACTTGTGACTTTTTTGCAACCGGACCTCGTAATTGGACTCAAACTCTTCCATTATTATTGTTTCAACACATTGGAAGTGTTGGAATTAGATTCGTGACAGTCGAAACAAGTTAGCTCCATCCGTGCGTCAATGTCTTTAATTGGACTCAGTTTGTGGGTTACATTCCGAAGCTTATAACTTGTGACTTTTTCTCAACCGGACCTCGTAATTGGACTCAAACTCTTCCATTACTATTGTTTCAACACATTTGAAGTGTTGGAACAAGATTCGGAACAGTCGAAACAAGTTAGCTCCATCCGTGCGTCAATGTCTTTAATTGGACTCAGTTTGTGTGTTACATTCCGAAGCCTATAACTTGTGACTTTTTCTCAATCGGACCTCGTAATTGGACTCAAACTCTTCCATTACTATTGTTTTAACACATTTGAAGTGTGGGAAAAAGATTCGTGACAGTCGAAACAAGTTAGCTCCATCCGTGCGTCAATGTCTTTAATTGGACTCAGTTTGAGGGTTACATTCCGTAGCCTATAACTTGTGACAATTTTGCAACCGAACCTCGTAATTGGACTCAAACTCTTGCAATACTATTGTTTCAAAATATTTGAAGTGTTGGGAAAAGATTGATGACAGTCGAAACAAGTTAGCTCCATCCGTGCATCAACGTCTTAAATTTGACTCAGTTTGTGTCTTACATTCCGAAGCTTATAACTTGTGACTTTTTCGCAACCGGACCTCGTAATTGGACTCAAACTCTTCGTTTCAACACATTTGAAGTGTTGGAATTAGATTCGTGACAGTCGAAACAAGTTAGCTCCATCCGTGCGTCAATGTCTTTAATTGGACCCAGTTTGTGTGTTACATTCCGAAGCCTATAACTTGTGACTTTTTCTCAACCGGACCTCGTAATTGGACTCAAACTCTTCCATTACTATTGTTTCAACACATTTGAAGTGTTGGAACAATATTCGGAACAGTCGAAACAAGTTAGCTCCATCCGTGCGTCAATGTCTTTAATTGGACTCAGTTTGTGGGTTACATTCCGTAGCCTATAACTTGGGACATTTTTGCATCCGGACCTCGTAATTGGACTCAAACTCTTGCAATACTATTGTTTCAAAACATTTGAAGTGTTCGAAAAAGATTGGTGACAGTCGAAACAAGTTAGCTCCATCCATGCGTCAACGTCTCAAATTGGACTCGGTTTGTGTCTTACATTCCGAAGCCTATAACTTGTGACTTTTTCGCAACCGGACCTCGTAATTGGACTCAAACTCTTCCATTATTATTGTTTCAACACATTGGAAGTGTTGGAATTAGATTCGTGACAGTCGAAAAAAGTTAGCTCCATCCGTGCGTCAATGTCTTTAATTGGACTCAGTTTGTGTGTTACATTCCGAAGCCTATAACTTGTGACTTTTTCTCAACCGGACCTCGTAATTGGATTCAAACTCTTCCATTACTATTGTTTCAACACATTTGATGTGTTGGAACAAGATTCGGAACAGTCGAAACAAGTTAGCTCCATCCGTGCGTCAATGTCTTTAATTGGACTCAGTTTGTGTGTTACATTCCGAAGCCTATAACTTGTGACTTTTTCTCAACCGGACCTCGTAATTGGACTCAAACTCTTCCATTACTATTGTTTTAACACATTGGAAGTGTGGGAATAAGATTCGTGACAGTCGAAACAAGTTAGCTCCATCCGTGCGTCAATGTCTTTAATTGGACTCAGTTTGTGTGTTACATTCCGAAGCCTATAACTTGTGACTTTTTCGCAACCGGTCCTCGTCATTGGACTCAAACTCTTCCATTACTATTGTTTCAACACATTTGAAGTGTTGGAACAAGATTCAGCACAGTCGAAACATGTTAGCTCCATCCGTGCGTCAACGTCTCAAATTGGACTCAGTTTGTGTGTTACATTCCGAAGCCTATAACTTGTGACTCTATCGCAACCGGACCTCATAATTGGACTCAAACTCTTCCACTACTATTGTTCCAACACATTTGAAGTGTTGGAATAAGATTCCTGACAGTCGAAACAAGTTAGCTCCATCCGTGCGTCAATGTCTTTAATTGGACTCAGTTTGTGTGTTACATTCCGAAGCCTATAACTTGTGACTTTTTCTCAACCGGACCTCGTAATTGGACTCAAACTCTTCCATTACTATTGTTTCAACACATTTGAAGTGTTGGAACAAGATTCGGAACATTCGAAACAAGGTAGCTCCTTCCATGCGTCAATGTCTTTAATTGGACTCAGTTTGTGGGTTACATTCCGTAGCCTATAACTTGTGACATTTTTGCAACCGGACCTCGTAATTGGACTCAAACTCTTGCAATACTATTGTTTTAAAACATTTGAAGTGTTCGAAAAAGATTGGTGACAGTCGAAATAAGTTAGCTCCATCCGTGCGTCAACGTGTCAAATTTGACTCAGTTTGTGTCTTACAGTCCGAAGCCTGTAACTTGTGACTTTTTCGCAACCGGACCTCGTAATTGGACTCAAACTCTTCTATTACTATTGTTTCAACACATTTGAAGTGTTGGAATTAGATTCGTGACAGTCGACACAAGTTAGCTCCATCCGTGCGTCAATGTCTTTATTTGGACTCAGTTTGTGTGTTACATTCCGAAGCCAATAACTTGTGACTTTTTCGCAACCGGACCTCGTAATTGGACTCAAACTCTTCCATTACTATTGTTTCAACACATTTGAAGTGTTGGAACAAGATTCGAAATAGTCGAAACAACTTAGCTCCATCAGTGCGTCAATGTCTTTAATTGGACTCGGTTTGTGTCTTACATTCCGAAGCCTATAACTTGTGACTTTTTCGCAACCGGACCTCGTAATTGGACTCAAACTCTTCCATTACTATTGTTTCAACACATTTGAAGTGTTGGAACAAGATTCGAAATAGTCGAAACAACTTAGCTCCATCAGTGCGTCAATGTCTTTAATTGGACTCGGTTTGTGTCTTACATTCCGAATCCTATAACTTGTTACTTTTTCGCAACCGGACCTCGTAATTGGACTCAAACTCTTCTATGACTATTGTTTCAACACATTTGAAGTGTTAGAATTAGATTCGTGACAGTCGACACAAGTTAGCTCCATCCGTGCGTCAATGTCTTTATTTGGACTTAGTTTGTGTTTTATATTCCGAAGCCTATAACTTGTGACTTTTTTGCGACCGGACCTCGTAATTGGACTCAAACTCTTCCATCACTATTGTTTCAACACATTTGAAGTGTTGGAACAAGATTCAGCACAGTCGAAACATGTTAGCTCAATCCGTGCGTCAACGTCTCAAATTGGACTCAGTTTGTGTGTTACATTCCGAAGCCTATAACTTGTCACTTTATCGCAACCGGACCTCGTAATTGGACTCAAACTCTTCCATTACTGTGGTTTTAACACATTTGAAGTGTGGGAATAAGATTCGTGACAGTCGAAACAAGTTAGCTCCATCCGTGCGTCAATGTCTTTAATTGAACTCAGTTTGAGGGTTACATTCCGTAGCCTATAACTTGTGACATTTTTGCAACCGGACCTCGTAATTGGACTCAAACTCTTGCAATACTATTGTTTCAAAACATTTGAAGTGTTGGGAAAAGATTGGTGACAGTCGAAACAAGTTAGCTCCATCCGTGCATCAACGTCTTAAATTTGACTCAGTTTGTGTCTTACATTCCGAAGCCTATAACTTGTGACTTTTTCGCAACCGGACCTCGTAATTGGACTCAAACTCTTCCATTACTATTGTTTCAACACATTTGAAGTGTTGGAATAAGATTCCTGACAGTCGAAACAAGTTAGCTCCATCCGTGCGTCAACGTCTCAAATTGGACTCAGTTTTTGTGTTACATTCCGAAGCCTATAACTTGTGACTTTATCGCAACCGGGCCTCGTAGTTGGACTCAAACTCTTCCACTAGTATTGTTCCAACACATTTGAAGTGTGGGAATAAGATTCGTGCCAGTCGAAACAAGTTAGCTCCATCCGTGCATCAACGTCTTAAATTTGACTCAGTTTGTGTCTTACATTCTGAAGCCTATAACTTGTGACTTTTTCGCAACCGGACCTCGTAATTGGACTCAAACTCTTCCATTACTATTGTTTCAACACATTTGAAGTGTTGGAATTAGATTCGTGACAGTCGAAACAAGTTAGCTCCATCCGTGCGTCAATGTCTTTAATTGGACTCAGTTTGTGTGTTACATTCTGAAGCCTATAACTTGTCACTTTTTCGCAACCGGTCCTCGTAATTGGACTCAAACTCTTCCATTACTATTGTTTCAACACATTTGAAGTGTTGGAATAAGATTCGGAACAGTCGAAACAAGTTAGCTCCATCCGTGCGTCAATGTCTTTAATTGGACTCAGTTTGTGTGTTACATTCCGAAGCCTATAACTTGTGACTTTTTCTCAACCGGACCTCGTAATTGGACTCAAACTCTTCCATTACTATTGTTTTAACACATTTGAAGTGTGGGAATAAGATTCGTGACAGTCGAAACAAGTTAGCTCCATCCGTGCGTCAATGTCTTTAATTGGACTCAGTTTGAGCGTTACATTCCGTAGCCTATAACTTGTGACATTTTTGCAACCGGACCTCGTAATTGGACTCAAACTCTTGCAATACTATTATTTGAAAATATTTGAAGTGTTGGGAAAAGATTGATGACAGTCGAAACAAGTTAGCTCCATCCGTGCGTCAATGTCTTTAATTGGACTCAGTTTGAGGGTTACATTCCGTAGCCTATAACTTGTGACATTTTTGCAACTGGACCTCGTAATTGGACTCAAACTCTTGCAATACTATTGTTCCAACACATTTGAAGTGTTGGAACAAGATTCCGCACAGTCGAAACATGTTAGCTCCATCCGTGCGTCAACGTCTCAATTTGGACTCAGTTTGTGTGTTACATTCCGAAGCCTAGAACTTGTGACTCTATCGCAACCGGAACTCGTAATTGGACTCAAACTCTTCCACTACTATTGTTCCAACACATTTGAAGTGTTGGAATAAGATTCCTGACAGTCGAAACAAGTTAGCTCCATCCGTGCGTCAATGTCTTTAATTGGACTCAGTTTGTGTGTTACATTCCGAAGCCTATAACTTGTGACTTTTTCTCAACCGGACCTCGTAATTGGACTCAAACTCTTCCATTACTATTGTTTCAACACATTTGAAGTGTTTGAACAAGATTCGGAACATTCGAAACAAGGTAGCTCCTTCCGTGCGTCAATGTCTTTATTTGGACTCAGTTTGTGTGTTACATTCCGAAGCCAATAACTTGTGACTTTTTCGCAACCGGACCTCGTAATTGGACTCAAACTCTTCCATTACTATTGTTTCAACACATTTGAAGTGTTGGAACAAGATTCGAAATAGTCGAAACAACTTAGCTCCATCAGTGCGTCAATGTCTTTAATTGGACTCGGTTTGTGTCTTACATTCCGAAGCCTATAACTTGTGACTTTTTTGCAACCGGACCTCGTAATTGGACTCAAACTCTTCCATTACTATTGTTTCAACACATTTGAAGTGTTGGAACAAGATTCAAAATAGTCGAAACAACTTAGCTCCATCAGTGCGTCAATGTCTTTAATTGGACTCGGTTTGTGTCTTACATTCCGAAGCCTATAACTTGTGACTTTTTTGCAACCGGACCTCGTAATTGGACTCAAACTCTTCCATTACTATTGTTTCAACACATTTGAAGTGTTGGAACAAGATTCAAAATAGTCGAAACAACTTAGCTCCATCAGTGCGTCAATGTCTTTAATTGGACTCGGTTTGTGTCTTACATTCCGAAGCCTATAACTTGTGACTTTTTCGCAACCGGACCTCGTAATTGGACTCAAACTCTTTATTACTATTGTTTCAACACATTTGAAGTGTTAGAATTAGATTCGTGACAGTCGACACAAGTTAGCTCCATCCGTGCGTCAATGTCTTTATTTGGACTCAGTTTGTGTGTTACATTCCGAAGCCAATAACTTGTGACTTTTTCGCAACCGGACCTCGTAATTAGACTCAAACTCTTCCATTACTATTGTTTCAACACATTTGAAGTGTTGGAACAAGATTCAGCACAGTCGAAACATGTTAGCTCAATCCGTGCGTCAACGTCTCAAATTGGACTCAGTTTGTGTGTTACATTCCGAAGCCTATAACTTGTCACTTTATCGCAACCGGACCTCGTAATTGGACTCAAACTCTTCCATTACTATAGTTTTAACACATTTGAAGTGTGGGAATAAGATTCGTGACAGTCGAAACAAGTTAGCTCCATCCGTGCGTCAATGTCTTTAATTGGACTCAGTTTGAGGGTTACATTCCGTAGCCTATAACTTGTGACATTTTTGCAACCGGACCTCGTAATTGGACTCAAACTCTTGCAAAACTATTGTTTCAAAACATTTGAAGTGTTGGGAAAAGATTGGTGACAGTCGAAACAAGTTAGCTCCATCCGTGCATCAACGTCCTAAATTTGACTCAGTTTGTGTCTTACATTCCTAAGCCTATAACTTGTGACTTTTTCGCAACCGGACCTCGTAATTGGTCTCAAACTCTTCCAATACTATTGTTTCAACACATTTGAAGTGTTGGAACAAGATTCGGAACAGTCGAAACAAGTTAGCTCCATCCGTACGTCAATGTCTTTAATTGGACTCAGTTTGTGTGTAACATTCCGAAGCCTATAACTTCTGACTTTTTCTCAACCGGACCTCGTAATTGGACTTAAACTCTTCCATTAATATTGTTTTAACACATTTGAAGTGTGGGAATAAGATTCGTGACAGTCGAAACAAGTTAGCTCCATCCGTGCGTCAATGTCTTTAATTGGACTCAGTTTGAGGGTTACATTCCGTAGCCTATAACTTGTGACATTTTTGCAACCGGACCTCGTAATTGGACTCAAACTCTTGCAATACTATTGTTCCAAAACATTTGAAGTGTTGGGAAAAGATTGGTGACAGTCGAAACAAGTTAGCTCCATCCGTGCATCAACGTTTTAAATTTGACTCAGTTTGTGTCTTACATTCCGAAGCCTATAACTTGTGACTTTTTCGCAACCAGACCTCGTAATTGGACTCAAACTCTTCCATTACTATTGTTTCAACACATTTGAAGTGTTGGAATAAGATTCCTGACAGTCGAAACAAGTTAGCTCCATCCGTGCGTCAACGTCTCAAATTGGACTCAGTTTGTGTGTTACATTCCGAAGCCTATAACTTGTGACTTTATCGCAACCGGGCCTCGTAGTTGGACTCAAACTCTTCCACTAGTATTGTTCCAACACATTTGAAGTGTGGGAATAAGATTCGTGCCAGTCGAAACAAGTTAGCTCCATCCGTGCATCAACGTCTTAAATTTGACTCAGTTTGTGTCTTACATTCCGAAGCCTATAACTTGTGACTTTTTCGCAACCGGACCTCGTAATTGGACTCAAACTCTTCCATTACTATTGTTTCAACACATTTGAAGTGTTGGAATTAGATTCGTGACAGTCGAAACAAGTTAGCTCCATCCGTGCGTCAATGTCTTTAATTGGACTCAGTTTGTGTGTTACATTCTGAAGCCTATAACTTGTCACTTTTTCGTAACCGGTCCTCGTAATTGGACTCAAACTCTTCCATTACTATTGTTTCAACACATTTGAAGTGTTGGAACAAGATTCGGAACAGTCGAAACAAGTTAGCTCCATCCGTGCGTCAATGTCTTTAATTGGACTCAGTTTGTGTGTTACATTCCGAAGCCTATAACTTGTGACATTTTCTCAACCGGACCTCGTAATTGGACTCAAACTCTTCCATTACTATTGTTTTAACACATTTGAAGTGTGGGAATAAGATTCGTGACAGTCGAAACAAGTTAGCTCCATCCGTGCGTCAATGTCATTAATTGGACTCAGTTTGAGGGTTACATTCCGTAGCCTATAACTTGTGACATTTTTGCAACCGGACCTCGTAATTGGACTCAAACTCTTGCAATACTATTATTCGAAAATATTTGAAGTGTTGGGATAAGATTGATGACAGTCGAAACAAGTTAGCTCCATCCGTGCATCAACGTCTTAAATTTGACTCAGTTTGTGTCTTACATTCCGAAGCCTATAACTTGTGACTTTTTCGCAACCGGACCTCGTAATTGGACTCAAACTCTTCCATTACTATTGTTTCAACACATTTGAAGTGTTGGAATTAGATTCGTGACAGTCGAAACAAGTTAGCTCCATCCGTGCGTCAATGTCTTTAATTGGACTCAGTTTGTGTGTTACATTCCGAAGCCTATAACTTGTGACTTTTTCGCAACCGGTCCTCGTAATTGGACTCAAACTCTTCCATTACTATTGTTTCAACACATTTGAAGTGTTGGAACAAGATTCGGAACATTCGAAACAAGGTAGCTCCTTCCGTGCGTCAATGTCTTTAATTGGACTCAGTTTGTGGGTTACATTCCGTAGCCTATAACTTGTGACATTTTTGCAACCGGACCTCGTAATTGGACTCAAACTCTTGCAATACTATTGTTTTAAAACATTTGAAGTGTTCGAAAAAGATTGGTGACAGTCGAAATAAGTTAGCTCCATCCGTGCGTCAACGTCTCAAATTTGACTCAGTTTGTGTCTTACAGTCCGAAGCCTATAACTTGTGACTTTTTCGCAACCGGACCTCGTAATTGAACTCAACCTCTTCTATTACTATTGTTTCAACACATTTGAAGTGTTGGAATTAGATTCGTGACAGTCGACACAAGTTAGCTCCATCCGTGCGTCAATGTCTTTATTTGGACTCAGTTTGTGTGTTACATTCCGAAGCCAATAACTTGTGACTTTTTCGCAACCGGACCTCGTAATTGGACTCAAACTCTTCCATTACTATTGTTTCAACACATTTGAAGTGTTGGAACAAGATTCGAAATAGTCGAAACAACTTAGCTCCATCAGTGCGTCAATGTCTTTAATTGGACTCGGTTTGTGTCTTACATTCCGAAGCCTATAACTTGTTACTTTTTCGCAACCGGACCTCGTAATTGGACTCAAACTCTTCCATTACTATTGTTTCAACACATTTGAAGTGTTGGAATTAGATTCGTGACAGTCGAAACAAGTTAGCTCCATCCGTGCGTCAATGTCTTTAATTAGACTCAGTTTGTGTGTTACATTCCGAAGCCTATAACTTGTGACTTTTTCGCAACCGGTCCTCGTAATTGGACTCAAACTCTTTCATTACTATTGTTTCAACACATTTGAAGTGTTGGAATAAGATTCCTGACAGTCGAAACAAGTTAGCTCCATCCGTGCGTCAACGTCTCAAATTGGACTCAGTTTGTGTGTTACATTCCGAAGCCTATAACTTGTGACTTTATCGCAACCGGGCCTCGTAGTTGGACTCAAACTCTTCCACTAGTATTGTTCCAACACATTTGAAGTGTGGGAATAAGATTCGTGACAGTCGAAACAAGTTAGCTCCATCCGTGCGTCAATGTCTTTAATTGGACTCAGTTTGAGGGTTACATTCCGTAGCCTATAACTTGTGACATTTTTGCAACCGGACCTCGTAATTGGACTCAAACTCTTGCAATACTATTGTTTCAAAACATTTGAAGTGTTGGGAAAAGATTGGTGACAGTCGAAACAAGTTAGCTCCATCCGTGCATCAACGTCCTAAATTTGACTCAGTTTGTGTCTTACATTCCGAAGCCTATAACTTATGACTTTTTCGTAACCGGACCTCGTAATTGGTCTCAAACTCTTCCAATACTATTGTTTCAACACATTTGAAGTGTTGGAACAAGATTCGGAACAGTCGAAACAAGTTAGCTCCATCCGTACGTCAATGTCTTTAATTGGACTCAGTTTGTGTGTAACATTCCGAAGCCTATAACTTCTGACTTTTTCTCAACCGGACCTCGTAATTGGACTTAAACTCTTCCATTAATATTTTTTTAACACATTTGAAGTGTGGGAATAAGATTCGTGACAGTCGAAACAAGTTAGCTCCATCCGTGCGTCAATGTCTTTAATTGGACTCAGTTTGAGGGTTACATTCCGTAGCCTATAACTTGTGACATTTTTGCAACCGGACCTCGTAATTGGACTCAAACTCTTGCAATACTATTGTTCCAAAACATTTGAAGTGTTGGGAAAAGATTGGTGACAGTCGAAACAAGTTAGCTCCATCCGTGCATCAACGTTTTAAATTTGACTCAGTTTGTGTCTTACATTCCGAAGCCTATAACTTGTGACTTTTTCGCAACCAGACCTCGTAATTGTACTCAAACTCTTCCATTACTATTGTTTCAACACATTTGAAGTGTTGGAATAAGATTCCTGACAGTCGAAACAAGTTAGCTCCATCCGTGCGTCAACGTCTCAAATTGGACTCAGTTTGTGTGTTACATTCCGAAGCCTATAACTTGAATTTATCGCAACCGGGCCTCGTAGTTGGACTCAAACTCTTCCACTAGTATTGTTCCAACACATTTGAAGTGTGGGAATAAGATTCGTGCCAGTCGAAACAAGTTAGCTCCATCCGTGCGTCAACGTCTTAAATTTGACTCAGTTTGTGTCTTACATTCCGAAGCCTATAACTTGTGACTTTTTCGCAACCGGACCTCGTAATTGGACTCAAACTCTTCCATTACTATTGTTTCAACACATTTGAAGTGTTGGAATTAGATTCGTGACAGTCGAAACAAGTTAGCTCCATCCGTGCGTCAATGTCTTTAATTGGACTCAGTTTGTGTGTTACATTCTGAAGCCTATAACTTGTCACTTTTTCGTAACCGGTCCTCGTAATTGGACTCAAACTCTTCCATTACTATTGTTTCAACACATTTGAAGTGTTGGAACAAGATTCGGAACAGTCGAAACAAGTTAGCTCCATCCGTGCGTCAATGTCTTTAATTGGACTCAGTTTGTGTGTTACATTCCGAAGCCTATAACTTGTGACATTTTCTCAACCGGACCTCGTAATTGGACTCAAACTCTTCCATTACTATTGTTTTAACACATTTGAAGTGTGGGAATAAGATTCGTGACAGTCGAAACAAGTTAGCTCCATCCGTGCGTCAATGTCATTAATTGGACTCAGTTTGAGGGTTACATTCCGTAGCCTATAACTTGTGACATTTTTGCAACCGGACCTCGTAATTGGACTCAAACTCTTGCAATACTATTATTCGAAAATATTTGAAGTGTTGGGAAAAGATTGATGACAGTCGAAACAAGTTAGCTCCATCCGTGCATCAACGTCTTAAATTTGACTCAGTTTGTGTCTTACATTCCGAAGCCTATAACTTGTGACTTTTTCGCAACCGGACCTCGTAATTGGACTCAAACTCTTCCATTACTATTGTTTCAACACATTTGAAGTGTTGGAATTAGATTCGTGACAGTCGAAACAAGTTAGCTCCATCCGTGCGTCAATGTCTTTAATTGGACTCAGTTTGTGTGTTACATTCCGAAGCCTATAACTTGTGACTTTTTCGCAACCGGTCCTCGTAATTGGACTCAAACTCTTCCATTACTATTGTTTCAACACATTTGAAGTGTTGGAACAAGATTCGGAACATTCGAAACAAGGTAGCTCCTTCCGTGCGTCAATGTCTTTAATTGGACTCAGTTTGTGGGTTACATTCCGTAGCCTATAACTTGTGACATTTTTGCAACCGGACCTCGTAATTGGACTCAAACTCTTGCAATACTATTGTTTTAAAACATTTGAAGTGTTCGAAAAAGATTGGTGACAGTCGAAATAAGTTAGCTCCATCCGTGCGTCAACGTCTCAAATTTGACTCAGTTTGTGTCTTACAGTCCGAAGCCTATAACTTGTGACTTTTTCGCAACCGGACCTCGTAATTGGACTCAAACTCTTCTATTACTATTGTTTCAACACATTTGAAGTGTTGGAATTAGATTCGTGACAGTCGACACAAGTTAGCTCCATCCGTGCGTCAATGTCTTTATTTGGACTCAGTTTGTGTGTTACATTCCGAAGCCAATAACTTGTGACTTTTTCGCAACCGGACCTCGTAATTGGACTCAAACTCTTCCATTACTATTGTTTCAACACATTTGAAGTGTTGGAACAAGATTCGAAATAGTCGAAACAACTTAGCTCCATCAGTGCGTCAATGTCTTTAATTGGACTCGGTTTGTGTCTTACATTCCGAAGCCTATAACTTGTTACTTTTTCGCAACCGGACCTCGTAATTGGACTCAAACTCTTCTATGACTATTGTTTCAACACATTTGAAGTGTTGGAATTAGATTCGTGACAGTCGACACAAGTTAGCTCGATCCGTGCGTCAATGTCTTTATTTGGACTTAGTTTGTGTTTTATATTCCGAAGCCTATAACTTGTGACTTTTTTGCAACCGGACCTCGTAATTGGACTCAAACTCTTCCATCACTATTGTTTCAACACATTTGAAGTGTTGGAACAAGATTCAGCACAGTCGAAACATGTTAGCTCAATCCGTGCGTCAACGTCTCAAATTGGACTCAGTTTGTGTGTTACATTCCGAAGCCTGTAACTTGTGACTTTATCGCAACCGGACCTCGTAATTGGACTCAAACTCTTCCATTACTGTGGTTTTAACACATTTGAAGTGTGGGAATAAGATTCGTGACAGTCGAAACAAGTTAGCTCCATCCGTGCGTCAATGTCTTTAATTGAACTCAGTTTGAGGGTTACATTCCGTAGCCTATAACTTGTGACATTTTTGCAACCGGACCTCGTAATTGGACTCAAACTCTTGCAATACTATTGTTTCAAAACATTTGAAGTGTTGGGAAAAGATTGGTGACAGTCGAAACAAGTTAGCTCCATCCGTGCATCAACGTCTTAAATTTGACTCAGTTTGTGTCTTACATTCCGAAGCCTATAACTTGTGACTTTTTCGCAACCGGACCTCGTAATTGGACTCAAACTCTTCCATTACTATTGTTTCAACACATTTGAAGTGTTGGAATAAGATTCCTGACAGTCGAAACAAGTTAGCTCCATCCGTGCGTCAACGTCTCAAATTGGACTCAGTTTGTGTGTTACATTCCGAAGCCTATAACTTGTGACTTTATCGCAACCGGGCCTCGTAGTTGGACTCAAACTCTTCCACTAGTATTGTTCCAACACATTTGAAGTGTGGGAATAAGATTCGTGCCAGTCGAAACAAGTTAGCTCCATCCGTGCATCAACGTCTTAAATTTGACTCAGTTTGTGTCTTACATTCCGAAGCCTATAACTTGTGACTTTTTCGCAACCGGACCTCGTAATTGGACTCAAACTCTTCCATTACTATTGTTTCAACACATTTGAAGTGTTGGAATTAGATTGGTGACAGTCGAAACAAGTTAGCTCCATCCGTGCGTCAATGTCTTTAATTGGACTCAGTTTGTGTGTTACATTCTGAAGCCTATAACTTGTCACTTTTTCGTAACCGGTCCTCGTAATTGGACTCAAACTCTTCCATTACTATTGTTTCAACACATTTGAAGTGTTGGAACAAGATTCGGAACAGTCGAAACAAGTTAGCTCCATCCGTGCGTCAATGTCTTTAATTGGACTCAGTTTGAGTGTTACATTCCGAAGCCTATAACTTGTGACTTTTTCTCAACCGGACCTCGTAATTGGACTCAAACTCTTCCATTACTATTGTTTTAACACATTTGAAGTGTGGGAATAAGATTCGTGACAGTCGAAACAAGTTAGCTCCATCCGTGCGTCAATGTCATTAATTGGACTCAGTTTGAGGGTTACATTCCGTAGCCTATAACTTGTGACATTTTTGCAACCGGACCTCGTAATTGGACTCAAACTCTTGCAATACTATTATTCGAAAATATTTGAAGTGTTGGGAAAAGATTGATGACAGTCGAAACAAGTTAGCTCCATCCGTGCATCAACGTCTTAAATTTGACTCAGTTTGTGTCTTACATTCCGAAGCCTATAACTTGTGACTTTTTCGCAACCGGACCTCGTAATTGGACTCAAACTCTTCCATTACTATTGTTTCAACACATTTGAAGTGTTGGAATTAGATTCGTGACAGTCGAAACAAGTTAGCTCCATCCGTGCGTCAATGTCTTTAATTGGACTCAGTTTGTGTGTTACATTCCGAAGCCTATAACTTGTGACTTTTTCGCAACCGGTCCTCGTAATTGGACTCAAACTCTTCCATTACTATTGTTTCAACACATTTGAAGTTTTGGAACTAGATTCGGAACATTCGAAACAAGGTAGCTCCTTCCGTGCGTCAATGTCTTTAATTGGACTCAGTTTGTGGGTTACATTCCGTAGCCTATAACTTGTGACATTTTTGCAACCGGACCTCGTAATTGGACTCAAACTCTTGCAATACTATTGTTTTAAAACATTTGAAGTGTTCGAAAAAGATTGGTGTCAGTCGAAATAAGTTAGCTCCATCCGTGCGTCAACGTCTCAAATTTGACTCAGTTTGTGTCTTACAGTCCGAAGCCTATAACTTGTGACTTTTTCGCAACCGGACCTCGTAATTGGACTCAAACTCTTCTATTACTATTGTTTCAACACATTTGAAGTGTTGGAATTAGATTCGTGACAGTCGACACAAGTTAGCTCCATCCGTGCGTCAATGTCTTTATTTGGACTCAGTTTGTGTGTTACATTCCGAAGCCAATAACTTGTGACTTTTTCGCAACCGGACCTCGTAATTGGACTCAAACTCTTCCATTACTATTGTTTCAACACATTTGAAGTGTTGGAACAAGATTCGAAATAGTCGAAACAACTTAGCTCCATCAGTGCGTCAATGTCTTTAATTGGACTCGGTTTGTGTCTTACATTCCGAAGCCTATAACTTGTTACTTTTTCGCAACCGGACCTCGTAATTGGACTCAAACTCTTCTATGACTATTGTTTCAACACATTTGAAGTGTTGGAATTAGATTCGTGACAGTCGACACAAGTTAGCTCCATCCGTGCGTCAATGTCTTTATTTGGACTTAGTTTGTGTTTTATATTCCGAAGCCTATAACTTGTGACTTTTTTGCAACCGGACCTCGTAATTGGACTCAAACTCTTCCATCACTATTGTTTCAACACATTTGAAGTGTTGGAACAAGATTCAGCACAGTCGAAACATGTTAGCTCAATCCGTGCGTCAACGTCTCAAATTGGACTCAGTTTGTGTGTTACATTCCGAAGCCTATAACTTGTGACTTTATCGCAACCGGACCTCGTAATTGGACTCAAACTCTTCCATTACTGTGGTTTTAACACATTTGAAGTGTGGGAATAAGATTCGTGACAGTCGAAACAAGTTAGCTCCATCCGTGCGTCAATGTCTTTAATTGAACTCAGTTTGAGGGTTACATTCCGTAGCCTATAACTTGTGACATTTTTGCAACCGGACCTCGTAATTGGACTCAAACTCTTGCAATACTATTGTTTCAAAACATTTGAAGTGTTGGGAAAAGATTGGTGACAGTCGAAACAAGTTAGCTCCATCCGTGCATCAACGTCTTAAATTTGACTCAGTTTGTGTCTTACATTCCGAAGCCTATAACTTGTGACTTTTTCGCAACCGGACCTCGTAATTGGACTCAAACTCTTCCATTACTATTGTTTCAACACATTTGAAGTGTTGGAATAAGATTCCTGACAGTCGAAACAAGTTAGCTCCATCCGTGCGTCAACGTCTCAAATTGGACTCAGTTTGTGTGTTACATTCCGAAGCCTATAACTTGTGACTTTATCGCAACCGGGCCTCGTAGTTGGACTCAAACTCTTCCACTAGTATTGTTCCAACACATTTGAAGTGTGGGAATAAGATTCGTGCCAGTCGAAACAAGTTAGCTCCATCCGTGCATCAACGTCTATAATTTGACTCAGTTTGTGTCTTACATTCCGAAGCCTATAACTTGTGACTTTTTCGCAACCGGACCTCGTAATTGGACTCAAACTCTTCCATTACTATTGTTTCAACACATTTGAAGTGTTGGAATTAGATTCGTGACAGTCGAAACAAGTTAGCTCCATCCGTGCGTCAATGTCTTTAATTGGACTCAGTTTGTGTGTTACATTCTGAAGCCTATAACTTGTCACTTTTTCGTAACCGGTCCTCGTAATTGGACTCAAACTCTTCCATTACTATTGTTTCAACACATTTGAAGTGTTGGAACAAGATTCGGAACAGTCGAAACAAGTTAGCTCCATCCGTGCGTCAATGTCTTTAATTGGACTCAGTTTGAGTGTTACATTCCGAAGCCTATAACTTGTGACTTTTTCTCAACCGGACCTCGTAATTGGACTCAAACTCTTCCATTACTATTGTTTTAACACATTTGAAGTGTGGGAATAAGATTCGTGACAGTCGAAACAAGTTAGCTCCATCCGTGCGTCAATGTCATTAATTGGACTCAGTTTGAGGGTTACATTCCGTAGCCTATAACTTGTGACATTTTTGCAACCGGACCTCGTAATTGGACTCAAACTCTTGCAATACTATTATTCGAAAATATTTGAAGTGTTGGGAAAAGATTGATGACAGTCGAAACAAGTTAGCTCCATCCGTGCATCAACGTCTTAAATTTGACTCAGTTTGTGTCTTACATTCCGAAGCCTATAACTTGTGACTTTTTCGCAACCGGACCTCGTAATTGGACTCAAACTCTTCCATTACTATTGTTTCAACACATTTGAAGTGTTGGAATTAGATTCGTGACAGTCGAAACAAGTTAGCTCCATCCGTGCGTCAATGTCTTTAATTGGACTCAGTTTGTGTGTTACATTCCGAAGCCTATAACTTGTGACTTTTTCGCAACCGGTCCTCGTAATTGGACTCAAACTCTTCCATTACTATTGTTTCAACACATTTGAAGTTTTGGAACTAGATTCGGAACATTCGAAACAAGGTAGCTCCTTCCGTGCGTCAATGTCTTTAATTGGACTCAGTTTGTGGGTTACATTCCGTAGCCTATAACTTGTGACATTTTTGCAACCGGACCTCGTAATTGGACTCAAACTCTTGCAATACTATTGTTTTAAAACATTTGAAGTGTTCGAAAAAGATTGGTGACAGTCGAAATAAGTTAGCTCCATCCGTGCGTCAACGTCTCAAATTTGACTCAGTTTGTGTCTTACAGTCCGAAGCCTATAACTTGTGACTTTTTCGCAACCGGACCTCGTAATTGGACTCAAACTCTTCTATTACTATTGTTTCAACACATTTGAAGTGTTGGAATTAGATTCGTGACAGTCGACACAAGTTAGCTCCATCCGTGCGTCAATGTCTTTATTTGGACTCAGTTTGTGTGTTACATTCCGAAGCCAATAACTTGTGACTTTTTCGCAACCGGACCTCGTAATTGGACTCAAACTCTTCCATTACTATTGTTTCAACACATTTGAAGTGTTGGAACAAGATTCGAAATAGTCGAAACAACTTAGCTCCATCAGTGCGTCAATGTCTTTAATTGGACTCGGTTTGTGTCTTACATTCCGAAGCCTATAACTTGTTACTTTTTCGCAACCGGACCTCGTAATTGGACTCAAACTCTTCTATGACTATTGTTTCAACACATTTGAAGTGTTGGAATTAGATTCGTGACAGTCGACACAAGTTAGCTCGATCCGTGCGTCAATGTCTTTATTTGGACTTAGTTTGTGTTTTATATTCCGAAGCCTATAACTTGTGACTTTTTTGCAACCGGACCTCGTAATTGGACTCAAACTCTTCCATCACTATTGTTTCAACACATTTGAAGTGTTGGAACAAGATTCAGCACAGTCGAAACATGTTAGCTCAATCCGTGCGTCAACGTCTCAAATTGGACTCAGTTTGTGTGTTACATTCCGAAGCCTGTAACTTGTGACTTTATCGCAACCGGACCTCGTAATTGGACTCAAACTCTTCCATTACTGTGGTTTTAACACATTTGAAGTGTGGGAATAAGATTCGTGACAGTCGAAACAAGTTAGCTCCATCCGTGCGTCAATGTCTTTAATTGAACTCAGTTTGAGGGTTACATTCCGTAGCCTATAACTTGTGACATTTTTGCAACCGGACCTCGTAATTGGACTCAAACTCTTGCAATACTATTGTTTCAAAACATTTGAAGTGTTGGGAAAAGATTGGTGACAGTCGAAACAAGTTAGCTCCATCCGTGCATCAACGTCTTAAATTTGACTCAGTTTGTGTCTTACATTCCGAAGCCTATAACTTGTGACTTTTTCGCAACCGGACCTCGTAATTGGACTCAAACTCTTCCATTACTATTGTTTCAACACATTTGAAGTGTTGGAATTAGATTCGTGACAGTCGAAACAAGTTAGCTCCATCCGTGCGACAATGTCTTTAATTGGACTCAGTTTGTGTGTTACATTCCGAAGCCTATAACTTGTGACTTTTTCTAAACCGGACCTCGTAATTGGACTCAAACTCTTCCATTACTATTGTTTCAACACATTTGAAGTGTTGGAATAAGATTCGTGACAGTCGAAACAAGTTAGCTCCATCCGTGCGTCAATGTCTTTAATTGGACTCAGTTTGTGTGTTACATTCCGAAGCCTATAACTTGTGACTTTTTCGCAACCGGTCCTCGTAATTGGACTCAAACTCTTCCATTACTATTGTTTCAACACATTTGAAGTGTTGGAACAAGATTCAGCACAGTCGAAACATGTTAGCTCCATCCGTGCGTCAACGTCTCAAATTGGACTCAGTTTGTGTGTTACATTCCGAAGCCTATAACTTGTGACTCTATCGCAACCGGAACTCTTAATTGGACTCAAACTCTTCCACTACTATTGTTCCAACACATTTGATGTGTTGGAATAAGATTCCTGACAGTCGAAACAAGTTAGCTCCATCCGTGCGTCAATGTCTTTAATTGGACTCAGTTTGTGTGTTACATTCCGAAGCCTATAACTTGTGACTTTTTCTCAACCGGACCTCGTAATTGGACTCAAACTCTTCCATTACTATTGTTTCAACACATTTGAAGTGTTGGAACAAGATTCGGAACATTCGAAACATGGTAGCTCCTTCCGTGCGTCAATGTCTTTAATTGGACTCAGTTTGTGGGTTACATTCCGTAGCCTATAACTTGGACATTTTTGCAACCGGACCTCGTAATTGGACTCAAACTCTTGCAATACTATTGTTTTAAAACATTTGAAGTGTTCGAAAAAGATTGGTGACAGTCGAAATAAGTTAGCTCCATCCGTGCGTCAACGTCTCAAATTTGACTCAGTTTGTGTCTTACAGTCCGAAGCCTATAACTTGTGACTTTTTCGCAACCGGACCTCATAATTGGACTCAAACTCTTCTATTACTATTGTTTCAACACATTTGAAGTGTTGGAATTAGATTCGTGACAGTCGACACAAGTTAGGTCCATCCGTGCGTCAATGTCTTTATTTGGACTCAGTTTGTGTGTTACATTCCGAAGCCCATAACTTGTGACTTTTTCGCAACCGGACCTCGTAATTGGACTCAAACTCTTCCATTACTATTGTTTCAACACATTTGAAGTGTTGGAACAAGATTCGAAATAGTCGAAACAACTTAGCTCCATCAGTGCGTCAATGTCTTTAATTGGACTCGGTTTGTGTCTTACATTCCGAAGCCTATAACTTGTGACTTTTTCGCAACCGGACCTCGCAATTGGACTCAAACTCTTCCATTACTATTGTTTCAACACATTTGAAGTGTTGGAACAAGATTCGAAATAGTCGAAACAGGTTTTCTCCATCAGTGCGTCAACGTCTCAAATTGGACTCGGTTTGTGTCTTACATTCCGAAGCCTATAACTTGTGACTTTTTCGCAACCGGACCTCGTAATTGTACTCAAACTCTTTATTACTATTGTTTCAACACATTTGAAGTGTTAGAATTAGATTCGTGACAGTCGACACAAGTTAGCTCCATCCGTGCGTCAATGTCTTTATTTGGACTCAGTTTGAGGGTTACATTCCGTAGCCTATAACTTGTGACTTTATCGCAACCGGACCTCGTAATTGGACTCAAACTCTTCCATTACTATAGTTTTAACACATTTGAAGTGTGGGAATAAGATTCGTGACAGTCGAAACAAGTTAGCTCCATCCGTGCGTCAATGTCTTTAATTGGACTCAGTTTGAGGGTTACATTCCGTAGCCTATAACTTGTGACATTTTTGCAACCGGACCTCGTAATTGGACTCAAACTCTTGCAATACTATTGTTTCAAAACATTTGAAGTGTTGGGAAAAGATTGGTGACAGTCGAAACAAGTTAGCTCCATCCGTGCATCAACGTCTTAAATTTGACTCAGTTTGTGTCTTACATTCCGAAGCCTATAACTTGTGACTTTTTCGCAACCGGACCTCGTAATTGGACTCAAACTCTTCCATTACTATTGTTTCAACACATTTGAAGTGTTGGAACAAGATTCGGAACAGTCGAAAGAAGTTAGCTCCATCCGTACGTCAATGTCTTTAATTGGACTCAGTTTGTGTGTAACATTCCGAAGCCTATAACTTGTGACTTTTTCTCAACCGGACCTCGTAATTGGACTTAAACTCTTCCATTACTATTGTTTTAACACATTTGAAGTGTGGGATTAAGATTCGTGACAGTCGAAACAAGTTAGCTCCATCCGTGCGTCAATGTCTTTAATTGGACTCAGTTTGAGGGTTACATTCCGTAGCCTATAACTTGTGACATTTTTGCAACCGGACCTCGTAATTGGACTCAAACTCTTGCAATACTATTGTTCCAAAACATTTGAAGTGTTGGGAAAAGATTGGTGACAGTCGAAACAAGTTAGCTCCATCCGTGCATCAACGTCTTAAATTTGACTCAGTTTGTGTCTTACATTCCGAAGCCTATAACTTGTGACTTTTTCGCAACCAGACCTCGTAATTGGACTCAAACTCTTCCATTACTATTGTTTCAACACATTTGAAGTGTTGGAATAAGATTCCTGACAGTCGAAACAAGTTAGCTCCATCCGTGCGTCAACGTCTCAAATTGGACTCTGTTTGTGTGTTACTCCGAAGCCTATAACTTGTGACTTTATCGCAACCGGACCTCGTAGTTGGACTCAAACTCTTCCACTACTATTGTTCCAACACATTTGAAGTGTGGGAATAAGATTCTTGCCAGTCGAAACAAGTTAGCTCCATCCGTGCGTCAATGTCTTTAATTGGACTCAGTTTGTATTTTATATTCCGAAGCCTATAACTTGTGACTTTTTTGCAACCGGACCTCGTTATTGGACTCAAACTCTTCCATTACTATTGTTTCAACACATTTGAAGTGTTGGAATAAGATTCGTGACAGTCGACACAAGTTAGCTCCATCCGTGCGTCAATGTCTTTAATTGGACTCAGTTTGTGTGTTACATTCCGAAGCCAATAACTTGTGACTTTTTAGCAGCCGGACCTCGCAATTGGACTCAAACTCTTGCAATACTATTGTTTCAAAACATTTGAAGTGTTGGGAAAAGATTGGTGACAGTCGAAACAAGTTAGCTCCATCCGTGCATCAACGTCTTAAATTTGACTCAGTTTGTGTCTTACATTCCGAAGCCTATAACTTGTGACTTTTTCGCAACCGGACCTCGTAATTGGACTCAAACTCTTCCATTACTATTGTTTCAACACATTTGAAGTGTTGGAACAAGATTCGGAACAGTCGAAAGAAGTTAGCTCCATCCGTACGTCAATGTCTTTAATTGGACTCAGTTTGTGTGTAACATTCCGAAGCCTATAACTTGTGACTTTTTCTCAACCGGACCTCGTAATTGGACTTAAACTCTTCCATTACTATTGTTTTAACACATTTGAAGTGTGGGATTAAGATTCGTGACAGTCGAAACAAGTTAGCTCCATCCGTGCGTCAATGTCTTTAATTGGACTCAGTTTGAGGGTTACATTCCGTAGCCTATAACTTGTGACATTTTTGCAACCGGACCTCGTAATTGGACTCAAACTCTTGCAATACTATTGTTCCAAAACATTTGAAGTGTTGGGAAAAGATTGGTGACAGTCGAAACAAGTTAGCTCCATCCGTGCATCAACGTCTTAAATTTGACTCAGTTTGTGTCTTACATTCCGAAGCCTATAACTTGTGACTTTTTCGCAACCAGACCTCGTAATTGGACTCAAACTCTTCCATTACTATTGTTTCAACACATTTGAAGTGTTGGAATAAGATTCCTGACAGTCGAAACAAGTTAGCTCCATCCGTGCGTCAACGTCTCAAATTGGACTCTGTTTGTGTGTTACTCCGAAGCCTATAACTTGTGACTTTATCGCAACCGGACCTCGTAGTTGGACTCAAACTCTTCCACTACTATTGTTCCAACACATTTGAAGTGTGGGAATAAGATTCTTGCCAGTCGAAACAAGTTAGCTCCATCCGTGCGTCAATGTCTTTAATTGGACTCAGTTTGTATTTTATATTCCGAAGCCTATAACTTGTGACTTTTTTGCAACCGGACCTCGTTATTGGACTCAAACTCTTCCATTACTATTGTTTCAACACATTTGAAGTGTTGGAATAAGATTCGTGACAGTCGACACAAGTTAGCTCCATCCGTGCGTCAATGTCTTTAATTGGACTCAGTTTGTGTGTTACATTCCGAAGCCAATAACTTGTGACTTTTTAGCAGCCGGACCTCGCAATTGGACTCAAACTCTTCCATTACTATTGTTTCAACACATTTGAAGTGTTGGAACAATATTCGAAATAGTCGAAACAAGTTAGCTCCATCAGTGCGTCAACGTCTCAAATTGGACTCGGTTTGTGTTTTACATTCCGAAGCCTATAACTTGTGACTTTTTCGCAACCGGACCTCGTAATTGGACTCAAACTCTTCCATTATTATTGTTTCAACACATTGGAAGTGTTGGAATTAGATTCGTGACAGTCGAAACAAGTTAGCTCCATCCGTGCGACAATGTCTTCAATTGGACTCAGTTTGTGTGTTACATTCCGAAGCCTATAACTTGTGACTTTTTCTAAACCGGACCTCGTAATTGGACTCAAACTCTTCCATTACTATTGTTTCAACACATTTGAAGTGTTGGAACAAGATTCGGAACAGTCGAAACAAGTTAGCTCCATCCGTGCATCAACGTCTTAAATTTGACTCAGTTTGTGTCTTACATTCCGAAGCCTATAACTTGTGACTTTTTCGCAACCGGACCTCGTAATTGGACTCAAACTCTTCCATTACTATTGTTTCAACACATTTGAAGTGTTGGAATTAGATTCGTGACAGTCGAAACAAGTTAGCTCCATCCGTGCGACAATGTCTTTAATTGGACTCAGTTTGTGTGTTACATTCCGAAGCCTATAACTTGTGACTTTTTCTAAACCGGACCTCGTAATTGGACTCAAACTCTTCCATTACTATTGTTTCAACACATTTGAAGTGTTGGAATAAGATTCGTGACAGTCGAAACAAGTTAGCTCCATCCGTGCGTCAATGTCTTTAATTGGACTCAGTTTGTGTGTTACATTCCGAAGCCTATAACTTGTGACTTTTTCGCAACCGGTCCTCGTAATTGGACTCAAACTCTTCCATTACTATTGTTTCAACACATTTGAAGTGTTGGAACAAGATTCAGCACAGTCGAAACATGTTAGCTCCATCCGTGCGTCAACGTCTCAAATTGGACTCAGTTTGTGTGTTACATTCCGAAGCCTATAACTTGTGACTCTATCGCAACCGGAACTCTTAATTGGACTCAAACTCTTCTACTACTATTGTTCCAACACATTTGATGTGTTGGAATAAGATTCCTGACAGTCGAAACAAGTTAGCTCCATCCGTGCGTCAATGTCTTTAATTGGACTCAGTTTGTGTGTTACATTCCGAAGCCTATAACTTGTGACTTTTTCTCAACCGGACCTCGTAATTGGACTCAAACTCTTCCATTACTATTGTTTCAACACATTTGAAGTGTTGGAACAAGATTCGGAACATTCGAAACATGGTAGCTCCTTCCGTGCGTCAATGTCTTTAATTGGACTCAGTTTGTGGGTTACATTCCGTAGCCTATAACTTGGACATTTTTGCAACCGGACCTCGTAATTGGACTCAAACTCTTGCAATACTATTGTTTTAAAACATTTGAAGTGTTCGAAAAAGATTGGTGACAGTCGAAATAAGTTAGCTCCATCCGTGCGTCAACGTCTCAAATTTGACTCAGTTTGTGTCTTACAGTCCGAAGCCTATAACTTGTGACTTTTTCGCAACCGGACCTCATAATTGGACTCAAACTCTTCTATTACTATTGTTTCAACACATTTGAAGTGTTGGAATTAGATTCGTGACAGTCGACACAAGTTAGGTCCATCCGTGCGTCAATGTCTTTATTTGGACTCAGTTTGTGTGTTACATTCCGAAGCCAATAACTTGTGACTTTTTCGCAACCGGACCTCGTAATTGGACTCAAACTCTTCCATTACTATTGTTTCAACACATTTGAAGTGTTGGAACAAGATTCGAAATAGTCGAAACAACTTAGCTCCATCAGTGCGTCAATGTCTTTAATTGGACTCGGTTTATGTCTTACATTCCGAAGCCTATAACTTGTGACTTTTTCGCAACCGGACCTCGCAATTGGACTCAAACTCTTCCATTACTATTGTTTCAACACATTTGAAGTGTTGGAACAAGATTCGAAATAGTCGAAACAGGTTTTCTCCATCAGTGCGTCAACGTCTCAAATTGGACTCGGTTTGTGTCTTACATTCCGAAGCCTATAACTTGTGACTTTTTCGCAACCGGACCTCGTAATTGTACTCAAACTCTTTATTACTATTGTTTCAACACATTTGAAGTGTTAGAATTAGATTCGTGACAGTCGACACAAGTTAGCTCCATCCGTGCGTCAATGTCTTTAATTGGACTCAGTTTGTGTGTTACATTCTGAAGCCTATAACTTGTCACTTTTTCGTAACCGGTCCTCGTAATTGGACTCAAACTCTTCCATTACTATTGTTTCAACACATTTGAAGTGTTGGAACAAGATTCGGAACAGTCGAAACAAGTTAGCTCCATCCGTGCGTCAATGTCTTTAATTGGACTCAGTTTGAGTGTTACATTCCGAAGCCTATAACTTGTGACTTTTTCTCAACCGGACCTCGTAATTGGACTCAAACTCTTCCATTACTATTGTTTTAACACATTTGAAGTGTGGGAATAAGATTCGTGACAGTCGAAACAAGTTAGCTCCATCCGTGCGTCAATGTCATTAATTGGACTCAGTTTGAGGGTTACATTCCGTAGCCTATAACTTGTGACATTTTTGCAACCGGACCTCGTAATTGGACTCAAACTCTTGCAATACTATTATTCGAAAATATTTGAAGTGTTGGGAAAAGATTGATGACAGTCGAAACAAGTTAGCTCCATCCGTGCATCAACGTCTTAAATTTGACTCAGTTTGTGTCTTACATTCCGAAGCCTATAACTTGTGACTTTTTCGCAACCGGACCTCGTAATTGGACTCAAACTCTTCCATTACTATTGTTTCAACACATTTGAAGTGTTGGAATTAGATTCGTGACAGTCGAAACAAGTTAGCTCCATCCGTGCGTCAATGTCTTTAATTGGACTCAGTTTGTGTGTTACATTCCGAAGCCTATAACTTGTGACTTTTTCGCAACCGGTCCTCGTAATTGGACTCAAACTCTTCCATTACTATTGTTTCAACACATTTGAAGTTTTGGAACTAGATTCGGAACATTCGAAACAAGGTAGCTCCTTCCGTGCGTCAATGTCTTTAATTGGACTCAGTTTGTGGGTTACATTCCGTAGCCTATAACTTGTGACATTTTTGCAACCGGACCTCGTAATTGGACTCAAACTCTTGCAATACTATTGTTTTAAAACATTTGAAGTGTTCGAAAAAGATTGGTGACAGTCGAAATAAGTTAGCTCCATCCGTGCGTCAACGTCTCAAATTTGACTCAGTTTGTGTCTTACAGTCCGAAGCCTATAACTTGTGACTTTTTCGCAACCGGACCTCGTAATTGGACTCAAACTCTTCTATTACTATTGTTTCAACACATTTGAAGTGTTGGAATTAGATTCGTGACAGTCGACACAAGTTAGCTCCATCCGTGCGTCAATGTCTTTATTTGGACTCAGTTTGTGTGTTACATTCCGAAGCCAATAACTTGTGACTTTTTCGCAACCGGACCTCGTAATTGGACTCAAACTCTTCCATTACTATTGTTTCAACACATTTGAAGTGTTGGAACAAGATTCGAAATAGTCGAAACAACTTAGCTCCATCAGTGCGTCAATGTCTTTAATTGGACTCGGTTTGTGTCTTACATTCCGAAGCCTATAACTTGTTACTTTTTCGCAACCGGACCTCGTAATTGGACTCAAACTCTTCTATGACTATTGTTTCAACACATTTGAAGTGTTGGAATTAGATTCGTGACAGTCGACACAAGTTAGCTCCATCCGTGCGTCAATGTCTTTATTTGGACTTAGTTTGTGTTTTATATTCCGAAGCCTATAACTTGTGACTTTTTTGCAACCGGACCTCGTAATTGGACTCAAACTCTTCCATCACTATTGTTTCAACACATTTGAAGTGTTGGAACAAGATTCAGCACAGTCGAAACATGTTAGCTCAATCCGTGCGTCAACGTCTCAAATTGGACTCAGTTTGTGTGTTACATTCCGAAGCCTATAACTTGTGACTTTATCGCAACCGGACCTCGTAATTGGACTCAAACTCTTCCATTACTGTGGTTTTAACACATTTGAAGTGTGGGAATAAGATTCGTGACAGTCGAAACAAGTTAGCTCCATCCGTGCGTCAATGTCTTTAATTGAACTCAGTTTGAGGGTTACATTCCGTAGCCTATAACTTGTGACATTTTTGCAACCGGACCTCGTAATTGGACTCAAACTCTTGCAATACTATTGTTTCAAAACATTTGAAGTGTTGGGAAAAGATTGGTGACAGTCGAAACAAGTTAGCTCCATCCGTGCATCAACGTCTTAAATTTGACTCAGTTTGTGTCTTACATTCCGAAGCCTATAACTTGTGACTTTTTCGCAACCGGACCTCGTAATTGGACTCAAACTCTTCCATTACTATTGTTTCAACACATTTGAAGTGTTGGAATAAGATTCCTGACAGTCGAAACAAGTTAGCTCCATCCGTGCGTCAACGTCTCAAATTGGACTCAGTTTGTGTGTTACATTCCGAAGCCTATAACTTGTGACTTTATCGCAACCGGGCCTCGTAGTTGGACTCAAACTCTTCCACTAGTATTGTTCCAACACATTTGAAGTGTGGGAATAAGATTCGTGCCAGTCGAAACAAGTTAGCTCCATCCGTGCATCAACGTCTTAAATTTGACTCAGTTTGTGTCTTACATTCCGAAGCCTATAACTTGTGACTTTTTCGCAACCGGACCTCGTAATTGGACTCAAACTCTTCCATTACTATTGTTTCAACACATTTGAAGTGTTGGAATTAGATTCGTGACAGTCGAAACAAGTTAGCTCCATCCGTGCGTCAATGTCTTTAATTGGACTCAGTTTGTGTGTTACATTCTGAAGCCTATAACTTGTCACTTTTTCGCAACCGGTCCTCGTAATTGGACTCAAACTCTTCCATTACTATTGTTTCAACACATTTGAAGTGTTGGAACAAGATTCGGAACAGTCGAAACAAGTTAGCTCCATCCGTGCGTCAATGTCTTTACTTGGACTCAGTTTGAGGGTTACATTCCGTAGCCTATAACTTGTGACATTTTTGCAACCGGACCTCGTAATTGGACTCAAACTCTTGCAATACTATTATTTGAAAATATTTGAAGTGTTGGGAAAAGATTGATGACAGTCGAAACAAGTTAGCTCCATCCGTGCGTCAATGTCTTTAATTGGACTCAGTTTGAGGGTTACTTTCCGTAGCCTATAACTTGTGACATTTTTGCAACCGGACCTCGTAATTGGACTCAAACTCTTGCAATACTATTGTTCCAACACATTTGAAGTGTTGGAACAAGATTCAGCACAGTCGAAACATGTTAGCTCCATCCGTGCGTCAACGTCTCAATTTGGACTCAGTTTGTGTGTTACATTCCGAAGCCTATAACTTGTGACTCTATCGCAACCGGAACTCGTAATTGGACTCAAACTCTTCCACTACTATTGTTCCAACACATTTGAAGTGTTGGAATAAGATTCCTGACAGTCGAAACAAGTTAGCTCCATCCGTGCGTCAATGTCTTTAATTGGACTCAGTTTGTGTGTTACATTCCGAAGCCTATAACTTGTGACTTTTTCTCAACCGGACCTCGTAATTGGACTCAAACTCTTCCATTACTATTGTTTCAACACATTTGAAGTGTTGGAACAAGATTCGGAACATTCGAAACAAGGTAGCTCCTTCCGTGCGTCAATGTCTTTATTTGGACTCAGTTTGTGTGTTACTTTCCGAAGCCAATAACTTGTGACTTTTTCGCAACCGGACCTCGTAATTGGACTCAAACTCTTCCATTACTATTGTTTCAACACATTTGAAGTGTTGGAACAAGATTCGAAATAGTCGAAACAACTTAGCTCCATCAGTGCGTCAATGTCTTTAATTGGACTCGGTTTGTGTCTTACATTCCGAAGCCTATAACTTGTGACTTTTTTGCAACCGAACCACGTAATTGGACTCAAACTCTTCCATTACTATTGTTTCAACACATTTGAAGTGTTGGAACAAGATTCGAAATAGTCGAAACAACTTAGCTCCATCAGTGCGTCAATGTCTTTAATTGGACTCGGTTTGTGTCTTACATTCCGAAGCCTATAACTTGTGACTTTTTCGCAACCGGACCTCGTAATTGGACTCAAACTCTTTATTACTATTGTTTCAACACATTTGAAGTGTTAGAATTAGATTCGTGACAGTCGACACAAGTTAGCTCCATCCGTGCGTCAATGTCTTTATTTGGACTCAGTTTGTGTGTTACATTCCGAAGCCAATAACTTGTGACTTTTTCGCAACCGGACCTCGTAATTAGACTCAAACTCTTCCATTACTATTGTTTCAACACATTTGAAGTGTTGGAACAAGATTCAGCACAGTCGAAACATGTTAGCTCAATCCGTGCGTCAACGTCTCAAATTGGACTCAGTTTGTGTGTTACATTCCGAAGCCTATAACTTGTGACTTTATCGCAACCGGACCTCGTAATTGGGCTCAAACTCTTCCATTACTATAGTTTTAACACATTTGAAGTGTGGGAATAAGATTCGTGACAGTCGAAACAAGTTAGCTCCATCCGTGCGTCAATGTCTTTAATTGGACTCAGTTTGAGGGTTACATTCCGTAGCCTATAACTTGTGACATTTTTGCAACCGGACCTCGTAATTGGACTCAAACTCTTGCAATACTATTGTTTCAAAACATTTGAAGTGTTGGGAAAAGATTGGTGACAGTCGAAACAAGTTAGCTCCATCCGTGCATCAACGTCCTAAATTTGACTCAGTTTGTGTCTTACATTCCGAAGCCTATAACTTGTGACTTTTTCGCAACCGGACCTCGTAATTGGTCTCAAACTCTTCCAATACTATTGTTTCAACACATTTGAAGTGTTGGAACAAGATTCGGAACAGTCGAAACAAGTTAGCTCCATCCGTACGTCAATGTCTTTAATTGGACTCAGTTTGTGTGTAACATTCCGAAGCCTATAACTTCTGACTTTTTCTCAACCGGACCTCGTAATTGGACTTAAACTCTTCCATTACTATTGTTTTAACACATTTGAAGTGTGGGAATAAGATTCGTGACAGTCGAAACAAGTTAGCTCCATCCGTGCGTCAATGTCTTTAATTGGACTCAGTTTGAGGGTTACATTCCGTAGCCTATAACTTGTGACATTATTGCAACCGGACCTCGTAATTGGACTCAAACTCTTGCAATACTATTGTTCCAAAACATTTGAAGTGTTGGGAAAAGATTGGTGACAGTCGAAACAAGTTAGCTCCATCCGTGCATCAACGTCTTAAATTTGACTCAGTTTGTGTCTTACATTCCGAAGCCTATAACTTGTGACTTTTTCGCAACCAGACCACGTAATTGGACTCAAACTCTTCCATTACTATTGTTTCAACACATTTGAAGTGTTGGAATAAGATTCCTGACAGTCGAAACAAGTTAGCTCCATCCGTGCGTCAACGTCTCAAATTGGACTCAGTTTGTGTGTTACATTCCGAAGCCTATAACTTGTGACTTTATCGCAACCGGACCTCGTAGTTGGACTCAAACTCTTCCACTACTATTTTTCCAACACATTTGAAGTGTGGGAATAAGATTCGTGCCAGTCGAAACAAGTTAGCTCCATCCGTGCGTCAATGTCTTTAATTGGACTCAGTTTGTATTTTATATTCCGAAGCCTATAACTTGTGACTTTTTTGCAACCGGACCTCGTTATTGGACTCAAACTCTTCCATTACTATTGTTTCAACACATTTGAAGTGTTGGAATAAGATTCGTGACAGTCGACACAAGTTAGCTCCATCCGTGCGTCAATGTCTTTAATTGGACTCAGTTTGTGTGTTACATTCCGAAGCCAATAACTTGTGACTTTTTAGCAACCGGACCTCGCAATTGGACTCAAACTCTTCCATTACTATTGTTTCAACACATTTGAAGTGTTGGAACAATATTCGAAATAGTCAAAACAAGTTAGCTCCATCAGTGCGTCAACGTCTCAAATTGGACTCGGTTTGTGTCTTACATTCCGAAGCCTATAACTTGTGAGTTTTTCGCAACCGGACCTCGTAATTGGACTCAAACTCTTCCATTATTATTGTTTCAACACATTGGAAGTGTTGGAATTAGATTCGTGACAGTCGAAACAAGTTAGCTCCATCCGTGCGTCAATGTCTTTAATTGGACTCAGTTTGTGTGTTACATTCCGAAGCCTATAACTTGTGACTTTTTCTAAACCGGACCTCGTAATTGGACTCAAACTCTTCCATTACTATTGTTTCAACACATTTGAAGTGTTGGAACAAGATTCGGAACAGTCGAAACAAGTTAGCTCCATCCGTGCGTCAATGTCTTTAATTGGACTCAGTTTGTGTGTTACATTCCGAAGCCTATAACTTGGGACTTTTTCTCAACCAGACCTCGTAATTGGACTCAAACTCTTCCATTACTATTGTTTTAACACATTTGAAGTGTGGGAATAAGATTCGTGACAGTCGAAACAAGTTAGCTCCATCCGTGCGTCAATGTCTTTAATTGGACTCAGTTTGAGGGTTACATTCCGTAGCCTATAACTTGTGACATTTTTGCATCCGGACCTCGTAATTGGACTCAAACTCTTGCAATACTATTGTTTTAAAACATTTGAAGTGTTCGAAAAAGATTGGTGACAGTCGAAATAAGTTAGCTCCATCCGTGCGTCAACGTCTCAAATTTGACTCAGTTTGTGTCTTACAGTCCGAAGCCTATAACTTGTGACTTTTTCGCAACCGGACCTCGTAATTGGACTCAAACTCTTCTATTACTATTGTTTCAACACATTTGAAGTGTTGGAATTAGATTCGTGACAGTCGACACAAGTTAGCTCCATCCGTGCGTCAATGTCTTTATTTGGACTCAGTTTGTGTGTTACATTCCGAAGCCAATAACTTGTGACTTTTTCTCAACCGGACCTCGTAATTGGACTCAAACTCTTCCATTACTATTGTTTCAACACATTTGAAGTGTTGGAACAAGATTCGAAATAGTCGAAACAACTTAGCTCCATCAGTGCGTCAATGTCTTTAATTGGACTCAGTTTGTGTCTTACATTCCGAAGCCTATAACTTGTGACTTTTTCGCAACCGGACCTCGTAATTGGACTCAAACTCTTCCATTACTATTGTTTCAACACATTTGAAGTGTTGGAACAAGATTCGAAATAGTCGAAACAACTTAGCTCCATCAGTGCGTCAATGTCTTTAATTGGACTCGGTTTGTGTCTTACATTCCGAATCCTATAACTTGTTACTTTTTCGCAACCGGACCTCGTAATTGGACTCAAACTCTTCTATGACTATTGTTTCAACACATTTGAAGTGTTGGAATTAGATTCGTGACAGTCGACACAAGTTAGCTCCATCCGTGCGTCAATGTCTTTATTTGGACTTAGTTTGTGTTTTATATTCCGAAGCCTATAACTTGTGACTTTTTTGCAACCGGACCTCGTAATTGGACTCAAACTCTTCCATCACTATTGTTTCAACACATTTGAAGTGTTGGAACAAGATTCAGCACAGTCGAAACATGTTAGCTCAATCCGTGCGTCAACGTCTCAAATTGGACTCAGTTTGTGTGTTACATTCCGAAGCCTATAACTTGTGACTTTATCGCAACCGGACCTCGTAATTGGACTCAAACTCTTCCATTACTGTAGTTTTAACACATTTGAAGTGTGGGAATAAGATTCGTGACAGTCGAAACAAGTTAGCTCCATCCGTGCGTCAATGTCTTTAATTGAACTCAGTTTGAGGGTTACATTCCGTAGCCTATAACTTGTGACATTTTTGCAACCGGACCTCGTAATTGGACTCAAACTCTTGCAATACTATTGTTTCAAAACATTTGAAGTGTTGGGAAAAGATTGGTGACAGTCGAAACAAGTTAGCTCCATCCGTGCATCAACGTCTTAAATTTGACTCAGTTTGTGTCTTACATTCTGAAGCCTATAACTTGTGACTTTTTCGCAACCGGACCTCGTAATTGGACTCAAACTCTTCCATTACTATTGTTTCAACACATTTGAAGTGTTGGAACAAGATTCGGAACAGTCGAAACAAGTTAGCTCCATCCGTGCGTCTCTTTAATTGGACTCAGTTTGTGTGTTACATTCCGAAGCCTATAACTTGGGACTTTTTCTCAACCAGACCTCGTAATTGGACTCAAACTCTTCCATTACTATTGTTTTAACACATTTGAAGTGTGGGAATAAGATTCGTGACAGTCGAAACAAGTTAGCTCCATCCGTGCGTCAATGTCTTTAATTGGACTCAGTTTGAGGGTTACATTCAGTAGCTTATAACTTGTGACATTTTTGCAACCGGACCTCATAATTGGACTCAAACTCTTGCAATACTATTGTTTCAAAATATTTGAAGTGTTGGGAAAAGATTGATGACAGTCGAAACAAGTTAGCTCCATCCGTGCATCAACGTCTTAAATTTGACTCAGTTTGTGTCTTACATTCCGAAGCCTATAACTTGTGACTTTTTCGCAACCGGACCTCGTAATTGGACTCAAACTCTTCCATTACTATTGTCTCAACACATTTGAAGTGTTGGAATTAGATTCGTGACAGTCGAAACAAGTTAGCTCCATCCATGCGTTAATGTCTTTAATTGGACTCAGTTTGTGTGTTACATTCCGAAGCCAATAACTTGTGACTTTTTCGCAACCGGACCTCGCAATTGGACTCAAACTCTTCCATTACTATTGTGTCAACACATTTGAAGTGTTGGAACAAGATTCGAAATAGTCGAAACAAGTTAGCTCCATCAGTGCGTCAACGTCTCATTTTGGACTCGGTTTGTGTCTTACATTCCGAAGCCTATAACTTGTGACTTTTTTGCAACCGGACCTCGTAATTGGACTCAAACTCTTCCATTATTATTGTTTCAACACATTGGAAGTGTTGGAATTAGATTCGTGACAGTCGAAACAAGTTAGCTCCATCCGTGCGTCAATGTCTTTAATTGGACTCAGTTTGTGTGTTACATTCCGAAGCCTATAACTTGTGACTTTTTCTCAACCGGACCTCGTAATTGGACTCAAACTCTTCCATTACTATTGTTTCAACACATTTGAAGTGTTGGAACAAGATTCGGAACAGTCGAAACAAGTTAGCTCCATCCGTGCGTCAATGTCTTTAATTGGACTCAGTTTGTGTGTTACATTCCGAAGCCTATAACTTGTGACTTTTTCTCAACCGGACCTCGTAATTGGACTCAAACTCTTCCATTACTATTGTTTTAACACATTTGAAGTGTGGGAATAAGATTCGTGACAGTCGAAACAAGTTAGCTCCATCCGTGCGTCAATGTCTTTAATTGGACTCAGTTTGAGGGTTACATTCCGTAGCCTATAACTTGTGACATTTTTGCAACCGGACCTCGTAATTGGACTCAAACTCTTGCAATACTATTGTTCCAAAACATTTGAAGTGTTGGGAAAAGATTGGTTACAGTCGAATCATGTTAGCTCCATCCGTGCATCAACGTCTTAAATTTGACTCAGTTTGTGTCTTACATTCCGAAGCCTATAACTTGTGACTTTTTCGCAACCGGACTTCGTAATTGGACTCAAACTCTTCCATTACTATTGTTTCAACACATTTGAAGTGTTGGAATAAGATTCCTGACAGTCGAAACAAGTTAGCTCCATCCGTGCGTCAACGTCTCAAATTGGACTCAGTTTGTGTGTTACATTCCGAAGCCTATAACTTGTGACTTTATCGCAATCCGACCTCGTAGTTGGACTCAAACTCTTCCACTACTATTGTTCGAACACATTTGAAGTTTGGGAATAAGATTCATGCCAGTCGAAACAAGTTAGCTCCATCCGTGCGTCAATGTCTCTAATTCAACTCAATTTGTATTTTATATTCTGAAGCCTATAACTTCTGACTTTTTTGCAACCGGACCTCGTAATTGGACTCAAACTCTTCCATTACTATTGTTTCAACACATTTGAAGTGTTGGAATAAGATTCGTGACAGTCGACACAAGTTAGCTCCATCCGTGCGTCAATGTCTTTAATTGGACTCAGTTTGTGTGTTACATTCCGAAGCCAATAACTTGTGACTTTTTCGCAACCGGACCTCGCAATTGGACTCAATCTCTTCCATTACTATTGTTTCAACACATTTGAAGTGTTGGAACAAGATTCGAAATAGTCGAAACAAGTTAGCTCCATCAGTGCGTCAACGTCTCAAATTGGACTCGGTTTGTGTCTTACATTCCGAAGCCTATAACTTGTGACTTTTTCGATACCGGACCTCGTAATTGGACTCAAACTCTTCCATTATTATTGTTTCAACACATTGGAAGTGTTGGAATTAGATTCGTGACAGTCGAAACAAGTTAGCTCCATCCGTGCGTCAATGTCTTTAATTGGACTCAGTTTGTGTGTTACATTCCGAAGCCTATAACTTGTGACTTTTTCTCAACCGGACCTCGTAATTGGACTCAAACTCTTCCATTACTATTGTTTCAACACATTTGAAGTGTTGGAACAAGATTCGGAACAGTCGAAACAAGTTAGCTCCATCCGTGCGTCAATGTCTTTAATTGGACTCAGTTTGTGTGTTACATTCCGAAGCCTATAACTTGTGACTTTTTCTCAACCGGACCTCGTAATTGGACTCAAACTCTTCCATTACTATTGTTTCAACACATTTGAAGTGTTGGAACAAGATTCGGAACATTCGAAACAAGGTAGCTCCTTTCGTGCGTCAATGTCTTTATTTGGACTCAGTTTGTGTGTTACATTCCGAAGCCAATAACTTGTGACTTTTTCGCAACCGGACCTCGTAATTGGACTCAAACTCTTCCATTACTATTGCTTCAACACATTTGAAGTGTTGGAACAAGATTCGAAATAGTCGAAACAACTTAGCTCCATCAGTGCCTCAATGTCTTTAATTGGACTCGGTTTGTGTCTTACATTCCGAAGCCCAAACTCTTTATTACTATTGTTTCAACACATTTGAAGTGTTAGAATTAGATTCGTGACAGTCGACACAAGTTAGCTCCATCCGTGCGTCAATGTCTTTATTTGGACTCAGTTTGTGTGTTACATTCCGAAGCCAATAACTTGTGACTTTTTCGCAACCGGACCTCGTAATTATACTCAAACTCTTCCATTACTATTGTTTCAACACATTTGAAGTGTTGGAACAAGATTCAGCACAGTCGAAACATGTTAGCTCAATCCGTGCGTCAACGTCTCAAATTGGACTCAGTTTGTGTGTTACATTCCGAAGCCTATAACTTGTGACTTTATCGCAACCGGACCTCGTAATTGGACTCAAACTCTTCCATTACTATAGTTTTAACACATTTGAAGTGTGGGAATAAGATTCGTGACAGTCGAAACAAGTTAGCTCCATCCGTGCGTCAATGTCTTTAATTGGACTCAGTTTGAGGGTTACATTCCGTAGCCTATAACTTGTGACATTTTTGCAACCGGACCTCGTAATTGGACTCAAACTCTTGCAATACTATTGTTTCAAAACATTTGAAGTGTTGGGAAAAGATTGGTGACAGTCGAAACAAGTTAGCTCCATCCGTGCATCAACGTCTTAAATTTGACTCAGTTTGTGTCTTACATTCCGAAGCCTATAACTTGTGACTTTTTCGCAACCGGACCTCGTAATTGGACTCAAACTCTTCCATTACTATTGTTTCAACACATTTGAAGTGTTGGAACAAGATTCGGAACAGTCGAAAGAAGTTAGCTCCATCCGTACGTCAATGTCTTTAATTGGACTCAGTTTGTGTGTAACATTCCGAAGCCTATAACTTGTGACTTTTTCTCAACCGGACCTCGTAATTGGACTTAAACTCTTCCATTACTATTGTTTTAACACATTTGAAGTGTGGGATTAAGATTCGTGACAGTCGAAACAAGTTAGCTCCATCCGTGCGTCAATGTCTTTAATTGGACTCAGTTTGAGGGTTACATTCCGTAGCCTATAACTTGTGACATTTTTGCAACCGGACCTCGTAATTGGACTCAAACTCTTGCAATACTATTGTTCCAAAACATTTGAAGTGTTGGGAAAAGATTGGTGACAGTCGAAACAAGTTAGCTCCATCCGTGCATCAACGTCTTAAATTTGACTCAGTTTGTGTCTTACATTCCGAAGCCTATAACTTGTGACTTTTTCGCAACCAGACCTCGTAATTGGACTCAAACTCTTCCATTACTATTGTTTCAACACATTTGAAGTGTTGGAATAAGATTCCTGACAGTCGAAACAAGTTAGCTCCATCCGTGCGTCAACGTCTCAAATTGGACTCTGTTTGTGTGTTACTCCGAAGCCTATAACTTGTGACTTTATCGCAACCGGACCTCGTAGTTGGACTCAAACTCTTCCACTACTATTGTTCCAACACATTTGAAGTGTGGGAATAAGATTCTTGCCAGTCGAAACAAGTTAGCTCCATCCGTGCGTCAATGTCTTTAATTGGACTCAGTTTGTATTTTATATTCCGAAGCCTATAACTTGTGACTTTTTTGCAACCGGACCTCGTTATTGGACTCAAACTCTTCCATTACTATTGTTTCAACACATTTGAAGTGTTGGAATAAGATTCGTGACAGTCGACACAAGTTAGCTCCATCCGTGCGTCAATGTCTTTAATTGGACTCAGTTTGTGTGTTACATTCCGAAGCCAATAACTTGTGACTTTTTAGCAGCCGGACCTCGCAATTGGACTCAAACTCTTCCATTACTATTGTTTCAACACATTTGAAGTGTTGGAACAATATTCGAAATAGTCGAAACAAGTTAGCTCCATCAGTGCGTCAACGTCTCAAATTGGACTCGGTTTGTGTTTTACATTCCGAAGCCTATAACTTGTGACTTTTTCGCAACCGGACCTCGTAATTGGACTCAAACTCTTCCATTATTATTGTTTCAACACATTGGAAGTGTTGGAATTAGATTCGTGACAGTCGAAACAAGTTAGCTCCATCCGTGCGACAATGTCTTTAATTGGACTCAGTTTGTGTGTTACATTCCGAAGCCTATAACTTGTGACTTTTTCTAAACCGGACCTCGTAATTGGACTCAAACTCTTCCATTACTATTGTTTCAACACATTTGAAGTGTTGGAACAAGATTCGGAACAGTCGAAACAAGTTAGCTCCATCCGTGCATCAACGTCTTAAATTTGACTCAGTTTGTGTCTTACATTCCGAAGCCTATAACTTGTGACTTTTTCGCAACCGGACCTCGTAATTGGACTCAAACTCTTCCATTACTATTGTTTCAACACATTTGAAGTGTTGGAATTAGATTCGTGACAGTCGAAACAAGTTAGCTCCATCCGTGCGACAATGTCTTTAATTGGACTCAGTTTGTGTGTTACATTCCGAAGCCTATAACTTGTGACTTTTTCTAAACCGGACCTCGTAATTGGACTCAAACTCTTCCATTACTATTGTTTCAACACATTTGAAGTGTTGGAATAAGATTCGTGACAGTCGAAACAAGTTAGCTCCATCCGTGCGTCAATGTCTTTAATTGGACTCAGTTTGTGTGTTACATTCCGAAGCCTATAACTTGTGACTTTTTCGCAACCGGTCCTCGTAATTGGACTCAAACTCTTCCATTACTATTGTTTCAACACATTTGAAGTGTTGGAACAAGATTCAGCACAGTCGAAACATGTTAGCTCCATCCGTGCGTCAACGTCTCAAATTGGACTCAGTTTGTGTGTTACATTCCGAAGCCTATAACTTGTGACTCTATCGCAACCGGAACTCTTAATTGGACTCAAACTCTTCCACTACTATTGTTCCAACACATTTGAGGTGTTGGAATAAGATTCCTGACAGTCGAAACAAGTTAGCTCCATCCGTGCGTCAATGTCTTTAATTGGACTCAGTTTGTGTGTTACATTCCGAAGCCTATAACTTGTGACTTTTTCTCAACCGGACCTCGTAATTGGACTCAAACTCTTCCATTACTATTGTTTCAACACATTTGAAGTGTTGGAACAAGATTCGGAACATTCGAAACATGGTAGCTCCTTCCGTGCGTCAATGTCTTTAATTGGACTCAGTTTGTGGGTTACATTCCGTAGCCTATAACTTGGACATTTTTGCAACCGGACCTCGTAATTGGACTCAAACTCTTGCAATACTATTGTTTTAAAACATTTGAAGTGTTCGAAAAAGATTGGTGACAGTCGAAATAAGTTAGCTCCATCCGTGCGTCAACGTCTCAAATTTGACTCAGTTTGTGTCTTACAGTCCGAAGCCTATAACTTGTGACTTTTTCGCAACCGGACCTCATAATTGGACTCAAACTCTTCTATTACTATTGTTTCAACACATTTGAAGTGTTGGAATTAGATTCGTGACAGTCGACACAAGTTAGGTCCATCCGTGCGTCAATGTCTTTATTTGGACTCAGTTTGTGTGTTACATTCCGAAGCCAATAACTTGTGACTTTTTCGCAACCGGACCTCGTAATTGGACTCAAACTCTTCCATTACTATTGTTTCAACACATTTGAAGTGTTGGAACAAGATTCGAAATAGTCGAAACAACTTAGCTCCATCAGTGCGTCAATGTCTTTAATTGGACTCGGTTTGTGTCTTACATTCCGAAGCCTATAACTTGTGACTTTTTCGCAACCGGACCTCGCAATTGGACTCAAACTCTTCCATTACTATTGTTTCAACACATTTGAAGTGTTGGAACAAGATTCGAAATAGTCGAAACAGGTTTTCTCCATCAGTGCGTCAACGTCTCAAATTGGACTCGGTTTGTGTCTTACATTCCGAAGCCTATAACTTGTGACTTTTTCGCAACCGGACCTCGTAATTGTACTCAAACTCTTTATTACTATTGTTTCAACACATTTGAAGTGTTAGAATTAGATTCGTGACAGTCGACACAAGTTAGCTCCATCCGTGCGTCAATGTCTTTATTTGGACTCAGTTTGTGTGTTACATTCCGAAGCCAATAACTTGTGACTTTTTCGCAACCGGACCTCGTAATTAGACTCAAACTCTTCCATTACTAATGTTTCAACACATTTGAAGTGTTGGAACAAGATTCAGCACAGTCGAAACATGTTAGCTCAATCCGTGCGTCAACGTCTCAAATTGGACTCAGTTTGTGTGTTACATTCCGAAGCCTATAACTTGTGACTTTATCGCAACCGGACCTCGTAATTGGACTCAAACTCTTCCATTACTATAGTTTTAACACATTTGAAGTGTGGGAATAAGATTCGTGACAGTCGAAACAAGTTAGCTCCATCCGTGCGTCAATGTCTTTAATTGGACTCAGTTTGAGGGTTACATTCCGTAGCCTATAACTTGTGACATTTTTGCAACCGGACCTCGTAATTGGACTCAAACTCTTGCAATACTATTGTTTCAAAACATTTGAAGTGTTGGGAAAAGATTGGTAACAGTCGAAACAAGTTAGCTCCATCCGTGCATCAACGTCCTAAATTTGACTCAGTTTGTGTCTTACATTCCGAAGCCTATAACTTGTGACTTTTTCGCAACCGGACCTCGTAATTGGACTCAAACTCTTCCAATACTATTGTTTCAACACATTTGAAGTGTTGGAACAAGATTCGGAACAGTCGAAACAAGTTAGCTCCATCCGTACGTCAATGTCTTTAATTGGACTCAGTTTGTGTGTAACATTCCGAAGCCTATAACTTGTGACTTTTTCTCAACCGGACCTCGTAATTGGACTTAAACTCTTCCATTACTATTGTTTTAACACATTTGAATTGTGGGAATAAGATTCGTGACAGTCGAAACAAGTTAGCTCCATCCGTGCGTCAATGTCTTTAATTGGACTCAGTTTGAGGGTTACATTCCGTAGCCTATAACTTGTGACATTTTTGCAACCGGACCTCGTAATTGGACTCAAACTCTTGCAATACTATTGTTCCAAAACATTTGAAGTGTTGGTAAAAGATTGGTGACAGTCGAAACAAGTTAGCTCCATCCGTGCATCAACGTCTTAAATTTGACTCAGTTTGTGTCTTACATTCCGAAGCCTATAACTTGTGACTTTTTCGCAACCAGACCTCTTAATTGGACTCAAACTCTTCCATTACTATTGTTTCAACACATTTGAAGTGTTGGAACAAGATTCGAAATAGTCGAAACAACTTAGGTCCATCAGTGCGTCAATGTCTTTAATTGGACTCGGTTTGTGTCTTACATTCCGAAGCCTATAACTTGTGACTTTTTCGCAACCGAACCTCGTAATTGGACTCAAACTCTTCCATTACTATTGTTTCAACACATTTGAAGTGTTGGAACAAGATTCGAAATAGTCGAAACAACTTAGCTCCATCAGTGCGTCAATGTCTTTAATTGGACTCAGTTTGTGTGTTACATTCCGAAGCCAATAACTTGTGACTTTTTCACAACCGGACCTCGTAATTAGACTCAAACTCTTCCATTACTATTGTTTCAACACATTTGAAGTGTTGGAACAAGATTCAGCACAGTCGAAACATGTTAGCTCAATCCGTGCGTCAACGTCTCAAATTGGACTCAGTTTGTGTGTTACATTCCGAAGCCTATAACTTGTGACTTTATCGCAACCGGACCTCGTAATTGGACTCAAACTCTTCCATTACTATAGTTTTAACACATTTGGAGTGTGGGAATCAGATTCGTGACAGTCGAAACAAGTTAGCTCCATCCGTGCGTCAATGTCTTTAATTGGACTCAGTTTGAGGGTTACATTCCGTAGCCTATAACTTGTGACATTTTTGCAACCGGACCTCGTAATTGGACTCAAACTCTTGCAATACTATTGTTTCAAAACATTTGAAGTGTTGGGAAAAGATTGGTAACAGTCGAAACAAGTTAGCTTCATCCGTGCATCAACGTCTTAAATTTGACTCAGTTTGTGTCTTACATTTCGAAGCCTATAACTTGTGACTTTTTCGCAACCGGACCTCGTAATTGGACTCAAACTCTTCCATTACTATTGTTTCAACACATTTGAAGTGTTGGAACAAGATTCGGAACAGTCGAAACAAGTTAGCTCCATCCGTGCGTCAATGTCTTTAATTGGACTCAGTTTGTGTGTAACATTCCGAAGCCTATAACTTGTGACTTTTTCTCAACCGGACCACGTAATTGGACTTAAACTCTTCCATTACTATTGTTTTAACACATTTGAAGTGTTGGAATAAGATTCCTGACAGTCGAAACAAGTTAGCTCCATCCGTGCGTCAACGTCTCAAATTGGACTCAGTTTGTGTGTTACATTCCGAAGCCTATAACTTGTGACTTTATCGCAAACGGACCTCGTAGTTGGACTCAAACTCTTCCACTACTATTGTTCCAACACATTTGGAGTGTGGGAATCAGATTCGTGACAGTCGAAACAAGTTAGCTCCATCCGTGCGTCAATGTCTTTAATTGGACTCAGTTTGAGGGTTACATTCCGTAGCCTATAACTTGTGACATTTTTGCAACCGGACCTCGTAATTGGACTCAAACTCTTGCAATACTATTGTTTCAAAACATTTGAAGTGTTGGGAAAAGATTGGTAACAGTCGAAACAAGTTAGCTGCATCCGTGCATCAACGTCTTAAATTTGACTCAGTTTGTGTCTTACATTTCGAAGCCTATAACTTGTGACTTTTTCGCAACCGGACCTCGTAATTGGACTCAAACTCTTCCATTACTATTGTTTCAACACATTTGAAGTGTTGGAACAAGATTCGGAACAGTCGAAACAAGTTAGCTCCATCCGTGCGTCAATGTCTTTAATTGGACTCAGTTTGTGTGTAACATTCCGAAGCCTATAACTTGTGACATTTTTGCAACCGGACCTCGTAATTGGACTCAAACTCTTGCAATACTATTGTTCCAAAACATTTGAAGTGTTGGGAAAAGATTGGTGACAGTCGAAACAAGTTAGCTCCATCCGTGCATCAACGTCTTAAATTTGACTCAGTTTGTGTCTTACATTCCGAAGCCTATAACTTGTGACTTTTTCGCAACCAGACCTCGTAATTGGACTCAAACTCTTCCATTACTATTGTTTCAACACATTTGAAGTGTTGGAATAAGATTCCTGACAGTCGAAACAAGTTAGCTCCATCCGTGCGTCAACGTCTCAAATTGGACTCAGTTTGTGTGTTACATTCCGAAGCCTATAACTTGTGACTTTATCGCAAACGGACCTCGTAGTTGGACTCAAACTCTTCCACTACTATTGTTCCAACACATTTGAAGTGTGGGAATAAGATTCGTGCCAGTCGAAACAAGTTAGCTCCATCCGTGCGTCAATGTCTTTAATTGGACTCAGTTTGTATTTTATATTCCGAAGCCTATAACTTGTGACTTTTTTGCAACCGGACCTCGTTATTGGACTCAAACTCTTCCATTACTATTGTTTCAACACATTTGAAGTGTTGGAATAAGATTCGTGACAGTCGACACAAGTTAGCTCCATCCGTGCGTCAATGTCTTTAATTGGACTCAGTTTGTGTGTTACATTCCGAAGCCAATAACTTGTGACTTTTTAGCAACCGGACCTCGCAATTGGACTCAAACTCTTCCATTACTATTGTTTCAACACATTTGAAGTGTTGGAACAATATTCGAAATAGTCGAAACAAGTTAGCTCCATCAGTGCGTCAACGTCTCAAATTGGACTCGGTTTGTGTCTTACATTCCGAAGCCTATAACTTGTGACTTTTTCGCAATCGGACCTCGTAATTCGACTCAAACTCTTCCATTATTATTGTTTCAACACATTGGAAGTGTTGGAATTAGATTCGTGACAGTCGAAACAAGTTAGCTCTATCCGTGCGTCAATGTCTTTAATTGGACTCAGTTTGTGTGTTACATTCCGAAGCCTATAACTTGTGACTTTTTCTAAACCGGACCTCGTAATTGGACTCAAACTCTTCCATTACTATTGTTTCAACACATTTGAAGTGTTGGAACAAGATTCGGAACAGTCGAAACAAGTTAGCTCCATCCGTGCGTCTCTTTAATTGGACTCAGTTTGTGTGTTACATTCCGAAGCCTATAACTTGTGACTTTTTCTCAACCGGACCTCGTAATTGGACTCAAACTCTTCCATTACTATTGTTTTAACACATTTGAAGTGTGGGAATAAGATTCGTGACAGTCGAAACAAGTTAGCTCCATCCGTGCGTGAATGTCTTTAATTGGACTCAGTTTGAGGGTTACATTCCGTAGCCTATAACTTGTGACATTTTTGCAACCGGACCTCGCAATAGGACTCAAACTCTTCCATTACTATTGTTTCAACACATTTGAAGTGTTGGAACAAGATTCGAAATAGTCGAAACAAGTTAGCTCCATCAGTGCGTCAACGTCTCAAATTGGACTCGGTTTGTGTCTTACATTCCGAAGCCTATAACTTGTGACTTTTTCGCAACCGGACCTCGTAATTGGACTCAAACTCTTCGATTACTATTGTTTCAACACATTTGATGTGTTGGAATTAGATTCGTGACAGTCAACACAAGTTAGCTCCATCCGTGCGTCAATGTCTTTAATTGGACTCAGTTTGTGTGTTACATTCCGAATCCAATAACTTGTGACTTTTTCGCAACCGGACCTCGCAATTGGACTCAAACTCTTCCATTACTATTGTTTCAGCACATTTGAAGTGTTGGAACAAGATTCGAAATAGTCGAAACAAGTTAGCTCCATCAGTGCGTCAACGTCTCATTTTGGACTCGGTTTGTGTCTTACATTCCGAAGCCTATAACTTGTGACTTTTTCGCAACCGGACCTCGTAATTGGACTCAAACTCTTCCATTATTATTGTTTCAACACATTGGAAGTGTTGGAATTAGATTCGTGACAGTCGAAACAAGTTAGCTCCATCCGTGCGTCAATGTCTTTAATTGGACTCAGTTTGTGTGTTACATTCCGAAGCCAATAACTTGTGACTTTTTTGCAACCGGACCTCGCAATTGGACTCAAACTCTTCCATTACTATTGTTTTAACACATTTGAAGTGTGGGAATAAGATTCGTGACAGTCGAAACATGTTAGCTCCATCCGTGCGTCAATGTCTTTAATTGGACTCAGTTTGTGTGTTACATTCCGAAGCCAATAACTTGTGACTTTTTTGCAACCGGACCTCGCAATTGGACTCAAACTCTTCCATTACTATTGTTTTAACACATTTGAAGTGTGGGAATAAGATTCGTGACAGTCGAAACATGTTAGCTCCATCCGTGCGTCAATGTCTTAAATTGGTCTCAGTTTGAGGGTTACATTCCGTAGCCTATAACTTGTGACATTTTTGCAACCGGACCTCGTAATTGGACTCAAACTCTTGCAATACTATTGTTTCAAAATATTTGAAGTGTTGGGAAAAGATTGATGACAGTCGAAACAAGTTAGCTCCATCCGTGCATCCACGTCTTAAATTTGACTCAGTTTGTGTCTTACATTCCGAAGCCTATAACTTGCGACTTTTTCGCAACCGGACCTCGTAATTGGACTCAAACTCTTCCATTACTATTGTTTCAACACATTTGAAGTGTTGGAATTAGATTCGTGACAGTCGAAACAAGTTAGCTCCATCCGTGCGTCAATGTCTTTAATTGGACTCAGTTTGTGTGTTACATTCCGAAGCCAATAACTTGTGACTTTTTCGCAACCGGACCTCGCAATTGGACTCAAACTCTTCCATTACTATTGTTTCAACACATTTGAAGTGTTGGAACAAGATTCGAAATAGTCGAAACAAGTTAGCTCCATCAGTGCGTCAACGTCTCATTTTGGACTCGGTTTGTGTCTTACATTCCGAAGCCTATAACTTGTGACTTTTTCGCAACCGGACCTCGTAATTGGACTCAAACTCTTCCATTACTATTGTTTCAACACATTTGAAGTGTTGGAATAAGATTCCTGACAGTCGAAACAAGTTAGCTCCATCCGTGCGTCAACGTCTCAAATTGGACTCAGTTTGTGTGTTACATTCCGAAGCCTATAACTTGTGACTTTATCGCAACCGGACCTCCTAGTTGGACTCAAACTCTTCCACTACTATTGTTCCAACACATTTGAAGTGTGGGAATAAGATTCGTGCCAGTCGAAACAAGTTAGCTCCATCCGTGCGTCAATGTCTTTAATTGGACTCAGTTTGTATTTTATATTCCGAAGCCTATAACTTGTGACTTTTTTGCAACCGGACCTCGTAATTGGACTCAAACTCTTCCATTACTATTGTTTCAACACATTTGAAGTGTTGGAATAAGATTCGTGACAGTCGACACAAGTTAGCTCCATCCGTGCGTCAATGTCTTTAATTGGACTCAGTTTGTGTGTTACATTCCGAAGCCAATAACTTGTGACTTTTTAGCAACCGGACCTCGCAATTGGACTCAAACTCTTCCATTACTATTGTTTCAACACATTTGAAGTGTTGGAACAATATTCGAAATAGTCGAAACAAGTTAGCTCCATCAGTGCGTCAACGTCTCAAATTGGACTCGGTTTGTGTCTTACATTCCGAAGCCTATAACTTGTGACTTTTTCGCAATCGGACCTCGTAATTGGACTCAAACTCTTCCATTATTATTGTTTCAACACATTGGAAGTGTTGGAATTAGATTCGTGACAGTCGAAACAAGTTAGCTCCATCCGTGCGTCAATGTCTTTAATTGGACTCAGTTTGTGTGTTACATTCCGAAGCCTATAACTTGTGACTTTTTCTAAACCGGACCTCGTAATTGGACTCAAACTCTTCCATTACTATTGTTTCAACACATTTGAAGTGTTGGAAAAAGATTCGGAACAGTCGAAACAAGTTAGCTCCATCCGTGCGTCTCTTTAATTGGACTCAGTTTGTGTGTTACATTCCGAAGCCTATAACTTGTGACTTTTTCTCAACCGTACCTCGTAATTGGACTCAAACTCTTCCATTACTATTGTTTTAACACATTTGAAGTGTGGGAATAAGATTCGTGACAGTCGAAACAAGTTAGCTCCATCCGTGCGTGAATGTCTTTAATTGGACTCAGTTTGAGGGTTACATTCCGTAGCCTATAACTTGTGACATTTTTGCAACCGGACCTCGCAATAGGACTCAAACTCTTCCATTACTATTGTTTCAACACATTTGAAGTGTTCGAACAAGATTCGAAATAGTCGAAACAAGTTAGCTCCATCAGTGCGTCAACGTCTCAAATTGGACTCGGTTTGTGTCTTACATTCCGAAGCCTATAACTTGTGACTTTTTCGCAACCGGACCTCGTAATTGGACTCAAACTCTTCGATTACTATTGTTTCAACACATTTGATGTGTTGGAATTAGATTCGTGACAGTCGACACAAGTTAGCTCCATCCGTGCGTCAATGTCTTTAATTGGACTCAGTTTGTGTGTTACATTCCGAATCCAATAACTTGTGACTTTTTCGCAACCGGACCTCGCAATTGGACTCAAACTCTTCCATTACTTTTGTTTCAGCACATTTGAAGTGTTGGAACAAGATTCGAAATAGTCGAAACAAGTTAGCTCCATCAGTGCGTCAACGTCTCATTTTGGACTCGGTTTGTGTCTTACATTCCGAAGCCTATAACTTGTGACTTTTTCGCAACCGGACCTCGTAATTGGACTCAAACTCTTCAATTATTATTGTTTCAACACATTGGAAGTGTTGGAATTAGATTCGTGACAGTCGAAACAAGTTAGCTCCATCCGTGCGTCAATGTCTTTAATTGGACTCAGTTTGTGTGTTACATTCCGAAGCCAATAACTTGTGACTTTTTCGCAACCGGACCTCGCAATTGGACTCAAACTCTTCCATTACTATTGTTTTAACACATTTGAAGTGTGGGAATAAGATTCGTGACAGTCGAAACATGTTAGCTCCATCCGTGCGTCAATGTCTTAAATTGGTCTCAGTTTGAGGGTTACATTCCGTAGCCTATAACTTGTGACATTTTTGCAACCGGACCTCGTAATTGGACTCAAACTCTTGCAATACTATTGTTTCAAAATATTTGAAGTGTTGGGAAAAGATTGATGACAGTCGAAACAAGTTAGCTCCATCCGTGCATCAACGTCTTAAATTTGACTCAGTTTGTGTCTTACATTCCGAAGCCTATAACTTGTGACTTTTTCGCAACCGGACCTCGTAATTGGACTCAAACTCTTCCATTACTATTGTTTCAACACATTTGAAGTGTTGGAATTAGATTCGTGACAGTCGAAACAAGTTAGCTCCATCCGTGCGTGAATGTCTTTAATTGGACTCAGTTTGAGGGTTACATTCCGTAGCCTATAACTTGTGACATTTTTGCAACCGGACCTCGCAATAGGACTCAAACTCTTCCATTACTATTGTTTCAACACATTTGAAGTGTTGGAACAAGATTCGAAATAGTCGAAACAAGTTAGCTCCATCAGTGCGTCAACGTCTCAAATTGGACTCGGTTTGTGTCTTACATTCCGAAGCCTATAACTTGTGACTTTTTTGCAACCGGACCTCGTAATTGGACTCAAACTCTTCGATTACTATTGTTTCAACACATTTGATGTGTTGGAATTAGATTCGTGACAGTCAACACAAGTTAGCTCCATCCGTGCATCAACGTCTTAAATTTGACTCAGTTTGTGTCTTACATTCCGAAGCCTATAACTTGCGACTTTTTCGCAACCGGACCTCGTAATTGGACTCAAACTCTTCCATTACTATTGTTTCAACACATTTGAAGTGTTGGAATTAGATTCGTGACCGTCGAAAGAAGTTAGCTCCATCCGTGCGTCAATGTCTTTAATTGGACTCAGTTTGTGTGTTACATTCCGAAGCCAATAACTTGTGACTTTTTCGCAACCGGACCTCGCAATTGGACTCAAACTCTTCCATTACTATTGTTTCAACACATTTGAAGTGTTGGAACAAGATTCGAAATAGTCGAAACAAGTTAGCTCAATCAGTGCGTCAACGTCTCATTTTGGACTCGGTTTGTGTCTTACATTCCGAAGCCTATAACTTGTTACTTTTTCGCAACCGGACCTCGTAATTGGACTCAAACTCTTCCATTACTATTGTTTCAACACATTTGAAGTGTTGGAATAAGATTCCTGACAGTCGAAACAAGTTAGCTCCATCCGTGCGTCAACGTCTCAAATTGGACTCAGTTTGTGTGTTACATTCCGAAGCCTATAACTTGTGACTTTATCGCAACCGGACCTCATAGTTGGACTCAAACTCTTCCACTACTATTGTTCCAACACATTTGAAGTGTGGGAATAAGATTCGTGCCAGTCGAAACAAGTTAGCTCCATCCGTGCGTCAATGTCTTTAATTGGACTCAGTTTGTATTTTATATTCCGAAGCCTATAACTTGTGACTTTTTTGCAACCGGACCTCGTAATTGGACTCAAACTCTTCCATTACTATTGTTTCAACACATTTGAAGTGTTGGAATAAGATTCGTGACAGTCGACACAAGTTAGCTCCATCCGTGCGTCAATGTCTTTAATTGGACTCAGTTTGTGTGTTACATTCCGAAGCCAATAACTTGTGACTTATCGCAACCGGACCTTGCAATTGGACTTAAACTCTTCCATTACTATTGTTTCAACACATTTGAAGTGTTGGAACAAGATTCGAAATAGTCGAAACAAGTTAGCTCCATCAGTGCGTCAACGTCTCATTTTGGACTCGGTTTGTGTCTTACATTCCGAAGCCTATAACTTGTGACTTTTTCGCAACCGGACCTCGTAATTGGACTCAAACTCTTCCATTATTATTGTTTCAACACATTGGAAGTGTTGGAATTAGATTCGTGACAGTCGAAACAAGTTAGCTCCATCCGTGCGTCAATGTCTTTAATTGGACTCAGTTTGTATTTTATATTCCGAAGCCTATAACTTGTGACTTTTTTGCAACCGGACCTCGTAATTGGACTCAAACTCTTCCATTACTATTGTTTCAACACATTTGAAGTGTTGGAATAAGATTCGTGACAGTCGACACAAGTTAGCTCCATCCGTGCGTCAATGTCTTTAATTGGACTCAGTTTGTGTGTTACATTCCGAAGCCAATAACTTGTGACTTATCGCAACCGGACCTTGCAATTGGACTTAAACTCTTCCATTACTATTGTTTCAACACATTTGAAGTGTTGGAACAAGATTCGAAATAGTCGAAACAAGTTAGCTCCATCAGTGCGTCAACGTCTCATTTTGGACTCGGTTTGTGTCTTACATTCCGAAGCCTATAACTTGTGACTTTTTCGCAACCGGACCTCGTAATTGGACTCAAACTCTTCCATTATTATTGTTTCAACACATTGGAAGTGTTGGAATTAAATTCGTGACAGTCGAAACAAGTTAGCTCCATCCGTGCGTCAATGTCTTTAATTGGACTCAGTTTGTGTGTTACATTCCGAAGCCTATAACTTGTGACTTTTTCACAACCGGACCTCGTAATTGGACTCAAACTCTTCCATTATTATTGTTTCAACACATTTGAAGTGTTGGAAGAAGATTCGGAACAGTCGAAACAAGTTAGCTCCATCCGTGCGTCAATGTCTTTAATTGGACTCAGTTTGTGTGTTACATTCCGAAGCCTATAACTTGTGACTTTTTCTCAACCGGACCTCGTAAGTGGACTCAAACTCTTCCATTACTATTGTTTTAACACATTTGAAGTGTGGGAATAAGATTCGTGACAGTCGAAACAAGTTAGCTCCATCCGTGCGTCAATGTCTTTAATTGGACTCAGTTTGAGGGTTACATTCCGTAGCCTATAACTTGTGACATTTTTGCAACCGGACCTCGTAATTGGACTCAAACTCTTGCAATACTATTGTTCGAAAACATTTGAAGTGTTGGGAAAAGATTGGTGACAGTCGAAACAAGTTAGCTCCATCCGTGCATCAACGTCTTAAATTTGACTCAGTTTGTGTCTTACATTCCGAAGCCTATAACTTGTGACTTTTTCGCAACCGGACCTCGTAATTGGACTCAAAGTCTTCCATTACTATTGTTTCAACACATTTGAGGTGTTGGAATAAGATTCCTGACAGTCGAAACAAGTTAGCTCCATCCGTGCGTCAACGTCTCAAATTGGACTCAGTTTGTGTGTTACATTCCGAAGCCTATAACTTGTGACTTTATCGCAACCGGACCTCGTAGTTCGACTCAAACTCTTCCACTACTATTGTTCCAACACATTTGAAGTGTGGGAATAAGATTCGTGCCAGTCGAAACAAGTTAGCTCCATCCGTGCGTCAATGTCTTTAATTGGACTCAGTTTGTATTTTATATTCCGAAGCCTATAACTTCTGACTTTTTTGCAACCGGACCTCGTAATTGGACTCAAACTCTTCCATTACTATTGTTTCAACACATTTGAAGTGTTGGAATAAGATTCGTGACAGTCGACACAAGTTAGCTCCATCCGTGCGTCAATGTCTTTAATTGGACTCAGTTTGTGTGTTACATTCCGAAGCCAATAACTTGTGACTTATCGCAACCGGACCTTGCAATTGGACTTAAACTCTTCCATTACTATTGTTTCAACACATTTGAAGTGTTGGAACAAGATTCGAAATAGTCGAAACAAGTTAGCTCCATCAGTGCGTCAACGTCTCATTTTGGACTCGGTTTGTTTCTTACATTCCGAAGCCTATAACTTGTGACTTTTTCGCAACCGGACCTCGTAATTGGACTCAAACTCTTCCATTATTATTGTTTCAACACATTGGAAGTGTTGGAATTAGATTCGTGACAGTCAAAACAAGTTAGCTCCATCCGTGCGTCAATGTCTTTAATTGGACTCAGTTTGTGTGTTACATTCCGAAGCCAATAACTTGTGACTTTTTCGCAACCGGACCTCGCAATTGGACTCAAACTCTTCCATTACTATTGTTTCAACAGATTTGAACTGTTGGAACAAGATTCGAAATAGTCGAAACAAGTTAGCTCCATCAGTGCGTCAACGTCTCATTTTGGACTCGGTTTGTGTCTTACATTCCGAAGCCTATAACTTGTGACTTTTTCGCAACCGGACCTCGTAATTGGACTCAAACTCTTCCATTATTATTGTTTCAACACATTGGAAGTGTTGGAATTAGATTCGTGACAGTCGAAACAAGTTAGCTCCATCCGTGCGTCAATGTCTTTAATTGGACTCAGTTTGTGTGTTACATTCCGAAGCCTATAACTTGTGACTTTTTCTCAACCGGACCTCGTAATTGGACTCAAACTCTTCCATTACTATTGTTTCAACACATTTGAAGTGTTGGAACAAGATTCAGAACAGTCGAAACAAGTTAGCTCCATCCGTGCGTCAATGTCTTTAATTGGACTCAGTTTGTGTGTTACATTCCGAAGCCTATAACTTGTGACTTTTTCTCAACCGGACCTCGTAATTGGACTCAAACTCTTCCATTACTATTGTTTTAACACATTTGAAGTGTGGGAATAAGATTCGTGACAGTCGAAACAAGTTAGCTCCATCCGTGCGTCAATGTCTTTAATTGGACTCAGTTTGAGGGTTACATTCCGTAGCCTATAACTTGTGACATTTTTGCAACTGGACCTCGTAATAGGACTCAAACTCTTGCAATACTATTGTTCCAAAACATTTGAAGTGTTGGGAAAAGATTGGTGACAGTCGAAACAAGTTAGCTCCATCCGTGCATCAACGTCTTAAATTTGACTCAGTTTGTGTCTTACATTCCGAAGCCTATAACTTGTGACTTTTTCGCAACCGGACCTCGTAATTGGACTCAAACTCTTCCATTACTATTGTTTCAACACATTTGAAGTGTTGGAATTAGATTCGTGACAGTCAAAACAAGTTAGCTCCATCCGTGCGTCAATGTCTTTAATTGGACTCAGTTTGTGTGTTACATTCCGAAGCCTATAACTTGTGACTTTTTCGCAACCGGGCCTCGTAATTGGACTCAAACTCTTCCATTACTATTGTTTCAACACATTTGAAGTGTTGGAACAAGATTCAGCACAGTCGAAACATGTTAGCTCCATCCGTGCGTCAACGTCTCAAATTGGACTCAGTTTGTGTGTTACATTCCGAAGCCTATAACTTGTGACTCTATCGCAACCGGACCTCGTAATTGGACTCAAACTCTTCCACTACTATTGTTCCAACACATTTGAAGTGTTGGAATAAGATTCCTGACAGTCGAAACAAGTTAGCTCCATCCGTGCGTCAATGTCTTTAATTGGACTCAGTTTGAGGGTTACATTCCGTAGCCTATAACTTGTGACATTTTTGCAACCGGACCTCGTAATTGGACTCAAACTCTTGCAATACTATTGTTCCAAAACATTTGAAGTGTTGGGAAAAGATTGGTGACAGTCGAAACAAGTTAGCTCCATCCGTGCATCAACGTCTTAAATTTGACTCAGTTTGTGTCTTACATTCCGAAGCCTATAACTTGTGACTTTTTCGCAACCGGACCTCGTAATTGGACTCCAACTCTTCCATTACTATTGTTTCAACACATTTGAAGTGTTGGAATAAGATTCCTGACAGTCGAAACAAGTTAGCTCCATCCGTGCGTCAACGTCTCAAATTGGACTCAGTTTGTGTGTTACATTCCGAAGCCTATAACTTGTGACTTTATCGCAACCGGACCTCGTAGTTGGACTCAAACTCTTCCACTACTATTGTTCCAACACATTTGAAGTGTGGGAATAAGATTCGTGCCAGTCGAAACAAGTTAGCTCCATCCGTGCGTCAATGTCTTTAATTGGACTCAGTTTGTATTTTATATTCCGAAGCCTATAACTTGTGACTTTTTTGCAACCGGACCTCGTAATTGGACTCAAACTCTTCCATTACTATTGTTTCAACACATTTGAAGTGTTGGAATAAGATTCGTGACAGTCGACACAAGTTAGCTCCATCCGTGCGTCAATGTCTTTAATTGGACTCAGTTTGTGTGTTACATTCCGAAGCCAATAACATGTGACTTTTTCGCAACCGGACCTCGCAATTGGACTCAAACTCTTCCATTACTATTATTTCAACACATTTGAAGTGTTGGAACAAGATTCGAAATAGTCGAAACAAGTTAGCTCCATCAGTGCGTCAACGTCTCATTTTGGACTCGGTTTGTGTCTTACATTCCGAAGCCTATAACTTGTGACTTTTTCGCAACCGGACCTCGTAATTGGACTCAAACTCTTCCATTATTATTGTTTCAACACATTGGAAGTGTTGGAATAAGATTCGTTACAATCGAAACAAGTTAGCTCCATCCGTGCGTCAATGTCTTTAATTAGACTCAGTTTGTGTGTTACATTCCGAAGCCTATAACTTGTGACTTTTTCGCAACCGGACCTCGTAATTGGACTCAAACTCTTCCATTACTATTGTTTCAACACATTTGAAGGGTTGGAACAAGATTCGAAATAGTCGAAACAACTTAGCTCCATCAGTGCGTCAATGTCTTTAATTGGACTCGGTTTGTGTCTTACATTCCGAAGCCTATAACTTGTGACTTTTTCGCAACCGGACCTCGTAATTGGACTCAAACTCTTCCATTACTATTGTTTCAACACATTTGAAGTGTTGGAACAAGATTCGAAATAGTCGAAACAAGTTAGCTCCATCAGTGCGTCAACGTCTCATTTTGGACTCGGTTTGTGTCTTACATTCCGAAGCCTATAACTTGTGACTTTTTCGCAACCGGACCTCGTAATTGGACTCAAACTCTTCCATTATTATTGTTTCAACATATTGGAAGTGTTGGAATTAGATTCGTGACAGTCAAAACAAGTTAGCTCCATCCGTGCGTCAATGTCTTTAATTGGACTCAGTTTGTGTGTTACATTCCGAAGCCAATAACTTGTGACTTTTTTGCAACCGGACCTCGCAATTGGACTCAAACTCTTCCATTACTATTGTTTCAACACATTTGAAGTGTTGGAACAAGATTCGAAATAGTCGAAACAAGTTAGCTCCATCAGTGCGTCAACGTCTCATTTTGGACTCGGTTTGTGTCTTACATTCCGAAGCCTATAACTTGTGACTTTTTCGCAACCGGACCTCGTAATTGGACTCAAACTCTTCCATTACTATTGTTTCAACACATTTGAAGTGTTGGAATAAGATTCCTGACAGTCGAAACAAGTTAGCTCCATCCGTGCGTCAACGTCTCAAATTGGACTCAGTTTGTGTGTTACATTCCGAAGCCTATAACTTGTGACTTTATAGCAACCGGACCTCATAGTTGGACTCAAACTCTTCCACTACTATTGTTCCAACACATTTGAAGTGTGGGAATAAGATTCGTGCCAGTCGAAACAAGTTAGCTCCATCCGTGCGTCAATGTCTTTAATTGGACTTAGTTTGTATTTTATATTCCGAAGCCTATAACTTGTGACTTTTTTGCAACCGGACCTCGTAATTGGACTCAAACTCTTCCATTACTATTGTTTCAACACATTTGAAGTGTTGGAATAAGATTCGTGACAGTCGACACAAGTTAGCTCCATCCGTGCGTCAATGTCTTTAATTGGACTCAGTTTGTGTGTTACATTTCGAAGCCAATAACTTGTGACTTATCGCAACCGGACCTCGCAATTGGACTCAAACTCTTCCATTACTATTGTTTCAACACATTTGAAGTGTTGGAACAAGATTCGAAATAGTCGAAACAAGTTAGCTCCATCAGTGCGTCAACGTCTCATTTTGGACTCGGTTTGTGTCTTACATTCCGAAGCCTATAACTTGTGACTTTTTCGCAACCGGACCTCGTAATTGGACTCAAACTCTTCCATTATTATTGTTTCAACACATTGGAAGTGTTGGAATTAGATTCGTAGCAGTCAAAACAAGTTAGCTCCATCCGTGCGTCAATGTCTTTAATTGGACTCAGTTTGTGTGTTACATTCCGAAGCCAATAACTTGTGACTTTTTCGCAACCGGACCTCGTAATTGGACTCAAACTCTTCCATTACTATTGTTTCAACACATTTGAAGTGTTGGAACAAGATTCGAAATAGTCGAAACAAGTTAGCTCCATCAGTGCGTCAACGTCTCATTTTGGACTCGGTTTGTGTCTTACATTCCGAAGCCTATAACTTGTGACTTTTTCGCAACCGGACCTCGTAATTGGACTCAAACTCTTCCATTATTATTGTTTCAACACATTGGAAGTGTTGGAATTAGATTCGTGACAGTCGAAACAAGTTAGCTCCATCCGTGCGTCAATGTCTTTAATTGGACTCAGTTTGTGTGTTACATTCCGAAGCCTATAACTTGTGACTTTTTCTCAACCGGACCTCGTAATTGGACTCAAACTCTTCCATTACTATTGTTTCAACACATTTGAAGTGTTGGAACAAGATTCAGAACAGTCGAAACAAGTTAGCTCCATCCGTGCGTCAGTGTCTTTAATTGGACTCAGTTTGTGTGTTACATTCCGAAGCCTATAACTTGTGACTTTTTCTCAACCGGACCTCGTAATTGGACTCAAACTCTTCCATTACTATTGTTTTAACACATTTGAAATGTGGGAATAAGATTCATGACAGTCGAAACAAGTTAGCTCCATCCGTGCGTCTATGTCTTTAATTGGACTCAGTTTGAGGGTTACATTCCGTAGCCTATAACTTGTGACATTTTTGCAACTGGACCTCGTAATTGGACTCAAACTCTTGCAATACTATTGTTCCAAAACATTTGAAGTGTTGGGAAAAGATTGGTGACAGTCGAAACAAGTTAGCTCCATCCGTGCATCAACGTCTTAAATTTGACTCAGTTTGTGTCTTACATTCCGAAGCCTATAACTTATGACTTTTTCGCAACCGGACCTCGTAATTGGACTCAAACTCTTCCATTACTATTGTTTCAACACATTTGAAGTGTTGGAATTAGATTCGTGACAGTCGAAACAAGTTAGCTCCATCCGTGCGTCAATGTCTTTAATTGGACTCAGTTTGTGTGTTACATTCCGAAGCCTATAACTTGTGACTTTTTCGTAACCGGGCCTCGTAATTGGACTCAAACTCTTCCATTACTATTGTTTCAACACATTTGAAGTGTTGGAACAAGATTCAGCACAGTCGAAACATGTTAGCTCCATCCGTGCGTCAATGTCTCAAATTGGACTCAGTTTGTGTGTTACATTCTGAAGCCTATAACTTGTGACTCTATCGCAACCGGACCTCGTAATTGGACTCAAACTCTTCCACTACTATTGTTCCAACACATTTGAAGTGTTTGAATAAGATTCCTGACAGTCGAAACAAGTTAGCTCCATCCGTGCGTCAATGTCTTTAATTGGACTCAGTTTGAGGGTTACATTCCGTAGCCTATAACTTGTGACATTTTTGCAACCGGACCTCGTAATTGGACTCAAACTCTTGCAATACTATTGTTCCAAAACATTTGAAGTGTTGGGAAAAGATTGCTGACAGTCGAAACAAGTTAGCTCCATCCGTGCATCAACGTCTTAAATTTGACTCAGTTTGTGTCTTACATTCCGAAGCCTATAACTTGTGACTTTTTCGCAACCGGACCTCGTAATTGGACTCAAACTCTTCCATTACTATTGTTTCAACACATTTGAAGTGTTGGAATAAGATTCCTGACAGTCGAAACAAGTTAGCTCCATCCGTGCGTCAACGTCTCAAATTGGACTCAGTTTGTGTGTTACATTCCGAAGCCTATAACTTGTGACTTTATCGCAACCGGACCTCGTAGTTGGACTCAAACTCTTCCACTACTATTGTTCCAACACATTTGAAGTGTGGGAATAAGATTCGTGCCAGTCGAAACAAGTTAGCTCCATCCGTGCGTCAATGTCTTTAATTGGACTCAGTTTGTATTTTATATTCCGAAGCCTATAACTTGTGACTTTTTTGCAACCGGACCTCGTAATTGGACTCAAACTCTTCCATTACTATTGTTTCAACACATTTGAAGTGTTGGAATAAGATTCGTGACAGTCGACACAAGTTAGCTCCATCCGTGCGTCAATGTCTTTAATTGGACTCAGTTTGTGTGTTACATTCCGAAGCCTATAACTTGTGACTTTTTCTCAACCGGACCTCCTAATTGGACTCAAACTCTTCCATTATTATTGTTTCAACACATTGGAAGTGTTGGAATTAGATTCGTGACAGTCGAAACAAGTTAGCTCCATCCGTGCGTCAATGTCTTTAATTGGACTCAGTTTGTGTGTTACATTCCGAAGCCTATAACTTGTGACTTTTTCGCAACCGGACCTCGTAATTGGACTCAAACTCTTCCATTACTATTGTTTCAACACATTTGAAGTGTTGGAACAAGATTCGAAATAGTCGAAACAACTTAGCTCCATCAGTGCGTCAATGTCTTTAATTGGACTCGGTTTGTGTCTTACATTCCGAAGCCTATAACTTGTGACTTTTTCGCAACCGGACCTCGTAATTGGACTCAAACTCTTCCATTACTATTGTTTCAATACATTTGAAGTGTTGGAAAAAAGATTCGAAATAGTCGAAACAAGTTAGCTCCATCAGTGCGTCAACGTCTCATTTTGGACTCGGTTTGTGTCTTACATTCCGAAGCCAATAACTTGTGACTTTTTCGCAACCGGACCTCGTAATTGGACTCAAACTCTTCCATTACTATTGTTTCAACACATTTGAAGTGTTGGAACAAGATTCGAAATAGTCGAAACAAGTTAGCTCCATCAGTGCGTCAACGTCTCATTTTGGACTCGGTTTGTGTCTTACATTCCGAAGCCTATAACTTGTGACTTTTTCGCAACCGGACCTCGTAATTGGACTCAAACTCTTCCATTATTATTGTTTCAACACATTGGAAGTGTTGGAATTAGATTCGTGACAGTCAAAACAAGTTAGCTCCATCCGTGCGTCAATGTCTATAATTGGACTCAGTTTGTGTGTTACATTCCGAAGCCAATAACTTGTGACTTTTTCGCAACCGGACCTCGCAATTGGACTCAAACTCTTCCATTACTATTGTTTCAACACATTTGAAGTGTTGGAACAAGATTCGAAATAGTCGAAACAAGTTAGCTCCATCAGTGCGTCAACGTCTCATTTTGGACTCGGTTTGTGTCTTACATTCCGAAGCCTATAACTTGTGACTTTTTCGCAACCGGACCTCGTAATTGGACTCAAACTCTTCCATTACTATTGTTTCAACACATTTGAAGTGTTGGAATAAGATTCCTGACAGTCGAAACAAGTTAGCTCCATCCGTGCGTCAACGTCTCAAATTGGACTCAGTTTGTGTGTTACATTCCGAAACCTATAACTTGTGACTTTATCGCAACCGGACCTCATAGTTGGACTCAAACTCTTCCACTACTATTGTTCCAACACATTTGAAGTGTGGGAATAAGATTCGTGCCAGTCGAAACAAGTTAGCTCCATCCGTGCGTCAATGTCTTTAATTGGACTCAGTTTGTATTTTATATTCCGAAGCCTATAACTTGTGACTTTTTTGCAACCGGACCTCGTAATTGGACTCAAACTCTTCCATTACTATTGTTTCAACACATTTGAAGTGTTGGAATAAGATTCGTGACAGTCGACACAAGTTAGCTCCATCCGTGCGTCAATGTTTTTAATTGGACTCAGTTTGTGTGTTACATTCCGAAGCCAATAACTTGTGACTTATCGCAACCGGACCTCGCAATTGGACTCAAACTCTTCCATTACTATTGTTTCAACACATTTGAAGTGTTGGAACAAGATTCGAAATAGTCGAAACAAGTTAGCTCCATCAGTGCGTCAACGTCTCATTTTGGACTCGGTTTGTGTCTTACATTCCGAAGCCTATAACTTGTGACTTTTTCGCAACCGGACCTCGTAATTGGACTCAAACTCTTCCATTATTATTGTTTCAACACATTGGAAGTGTTGGAATTAGATTCGTGACAGTCGAAACAAGTTAGCTCCATCCGTGCGTCAATGTCTTTAATTGGACTCAGTTTGTGTGTTACATTCCGAAGCCTATAACTTGTGACTTTTTCTCAACCGGACCTCGTAATTGGACTCAAACTCTTCCATTAATATTGTTTCAACACATTTGAAGTGTTGGAACAAGATTCAGAACAGTCGAAACAAGTTAGCTCCATCCGTGCGTCAATGTCTTTAATTGGACTCAGTTTGTGTGTTAAATTCCGAAGCCTATAACTTGTGACTTTTTCTCAACCGGACCTCGTAATTGGACTCAAACTCTTCCATTACTATTGTTTTAACACATTTGAAGTGTGGGAATAAGATTCGTGACAGTCGAAACAAGTTAGCTCCATCCGTGCGTCAATGTCTTTAATTGGACTCAGTTTGAGGGTTACATTCCGTAGCCTATAACTTGTGACATTTTTGCAACTGGACCTCGTAATTGGACTCAAACTCTTGCAATACTATTGTTCCAAAACATTTGAAGTGTTGGGAAAAGATTGGTGACAGTCGAAACAAGATAGCTCCATCCGTGCATCAACGTCTTAAATTTGACTCAGTTTGTGTCTTACATTCCGAAGCCTATAACTTGTGACTTTTTCGCAACCGGACCTCGTAATTGGACTCAAACTCTTCCATTACTATTGTTTCAACACATTTGAAGTGTTGGAATTAGATTCGTGACAGTCGAAACAAGTTAGCTCCATCCGTGCGTCAATGTCTTTAATTGGACTCAGTTTGTGTGTTACATTCCGAAGCCTATAACTTGTGACTTTTTCTCAACCGGACCTCGTAATTGGACTCAAACTCTTCCATTACTATTGTTTTAACACATTTGAAGTGTGGGAATAAGATTCGTGACAGTCGAAACAAGTTAGCTCCATCCGTGCGTCTATGTCTTTAATTGGACTCAGTTTGAGGGTTACATTCCGTAGCCTATAACTTGTGACATTTTTGCAACTGGACCTCGTAATTGGACTCAAACTCTTGCAATACTATTGTTCCAAAACATTTGAAGTGTTGGGAAAAGATTGGTGACAGTCGAAACAAGTTAGCTCCATCCGTGCATCAACGTCTTAAATTTGACTCTGTTTGTGTCTTACATTCCGAAGCCTATAACTTGTGACTTTTTCGCAACCGGACCTCGTAATTGGACTCAAACTCTTCCATTACTATTGTTTCAACACATTTGAAGTGTTGGAATTAGATTCGTGACAGTCGAAACAAGTTAGCTCCATCCGTGCGTCAATGTCTTTAATTGGACTCAGTTTGTGTGTTACATTCCGAAGCCTATAACTTGTGACTTTTTCGCAACCGGGCCTCGTAATTGGACTCAAACTCTTCCATTACTATTGTTTCAACACATTTGAAGTGTTGGAACAAGATTCAGCACAGTCGAAACATGTTAGCTCCATCCGTGCGTCAATGTCTCAAATTGGACTCAGTTTGTGTGTTACATTCCGAAGCCTATAACTTGTGACTCTATCGCAACCGGACCTCGTAATTGGACTCAAACTCTTCCACTACTATTGTTCCAACACATTTGAAGTGTTGGAATAAGATTCCTGACAGTCGAAACAAGTTAGCTCCATCCGTGCGTCAATGTCTTTAATTGGACTCAGTTTGAGGGTTACATTCCGTAGCCTATAACTTGTGACATTTTTGCAACCGGACCTCGTAATTGGACTCAAACTCTTGCAATACTATTGTTCCAAAACATTTGAAGTGTTGGGAAAAGATTGCTGACAGTCGAAACAAGTTAGCTCCATCCGTGCATCAACGTCTTAAATTTGACTCAGTTTGTGTCTTACATTCCGAAGCCTATAACTTGTGACTTTTTCGCAACCGGACCTCGTAATTGGACTCAAACTCTTCCATTACTATTGTTTCAACACATTTGAAGTGTTGGAATAAGATTCCTGACAGTCGAAACAAGTTAGCTCCATCCGTGCGTCAACGTCTCAAATTGGACTCAGTTTGTGTGTTACATTCCGAAGCCTATAACTTGTGACTTTATCGCAACCGGACCTCATAGTTGGACTCAAACTCTTCCACTACTATTGTTCCAACACATTTGAAGTGTTGTAACAAGATTCGTGCCAGTCGAAACAAGTTAGCTCCATCCGTGCGTCAATGTCTTTAATTGGACTCAGTTTGTATTTTATATTCCGAAGCCTATAACTTGTGACTTTTTTGCAACCGGACCTCGTAATTGGACTCAAACTCTTCCATTACTATTGTTTCAACACATTTGAAGTGTTGGAATAAGATTCGTGACAGTCGACACAAGTTAGCTCCATCCGTGCGTCAATGTTTTTAATTGGACTCAGTTTGTGTGTTACATTCCGAAGCCAATAACTTGTGACTTATCGCAACCGGACCTCCTAATTGGACTCAAACTCTTCCATTATTATTGTTTCAACACATTGGAAGTGTTGGAATTAGATTCGTGACAGTCGAAACAAGTTAGCTCCATCCGTGCGTCAATGTCTTTAATTGGACTCAGTTTGTGTGTTACATTCCAAAGCCTATAACTTGTGACTTTTTCGCAACCGGACCTCGTAATTGGACTCAAACTCTTCCATTACTATTGTTTCAACACATTTGAAGGGTTGGAACAAGATTCGAAATAGTCGAAACAACTTAGCTCCATCAGTGCGTCAATGTCTTTAATTGGACTCGGTTTGTGTCTTACATTCCGAAGCCTATAACTTGTGACTTTTTCGCAACCGGACCTCGTAATTGGACTCAAACTCTTCCATTACTATTGTTTCAATACATTTGAAGTGTTGGAACAAGATTCGAAATAGTCGAAACAAGTTAGCTCCATCAGTGCGTCAACGTCTCATTTTGGACTCGGTTTGTGTCTTACATTCCGAAGTCAATAACTTGTGACTTTTTCTCAACCGGACCTCGTAATTGGACTCAAACTCTTCCATTACTATTGTTTCAACACATTTGAAGTGTTGGAACAAGATTCGAAATAGTCGAAACAAGTTAGCTCCATCAGTGCGTCAACGTCTCATTTTGGACTCGGTTTGTGTCTTACATTCCGAAGCCTATAACTTGTGACTTTTTCGCAACCGGACCTCGTAATTGGACTCAAACTCTTCCATTATTATTGTTTCAACACATTGGAAGTGTTGGAATTAGATTCGTGACAGTCAGAACAAGTTAGCTCCATCCGTGCGTCAATGTCTATAATTGGACTCAGTTTGTGTGTTACATTCCGAAGCCAATAACTTGTGACTTTTTCGCAACCGGACCTCGCAATTGGACTCAAACTCTTCCATTACTATTGTTTCAACACATTTGAAGTGTTGGAACAAGATTCGAAATAGTCGAAACAAGTTAGCTCCATCAGTGCGTCAACGTCTCATTTTGGACTCGGTTTGTGTCTTACATTCCGAAGCCTATAACTTGTGACTTTTTCGCAACCGGACCTCGTAATTGGACTCAAACTCTTCCATTACTATTGTTTCAACACATTTGAAGTGTTGGAATAAGATTCCTGACAGTCGAAACAAGTTAGCTCCATCCGTGCGTCAACATCTCAAATTGGACTCAGTTTGTGTGTTACATTCCGAAGCCTATAACTTGTGACTTTATCGCAACCGGACCTCATAGTTGGACTCAAACTCTTCCACTACTATTGTTCCAACACATTTGAAGTGTGGGAATAAGATTCGTGCCAGTCGAAACAAGTTAGCTCCATCCGTGCGTCAATGTCTTTAATTGGACTCAGTTTGTATTTTATATTCCGAAGCCTATAACTTGTGACTTTTTTGCAACCGGACCTCGTAATTGGACTCAAACTCTTCCATTACTATTGTTTCAACACATTTGAAGTGTTGGAATAAGATTCGTGACAGTCGACACAAGTTAGCTCCATCCGTGCGTCAATGTTTTTAATTGGACTCAGTTTGTGTGTTACATTCCGAAGCCAATAACTTGTGACTTATCGCAACCGGACCTCGCAATTGGACTCAAACTCTTCCATTACTATTGTTTCAACACATTTGAAGTGTTGGAACAAGATTCGAAATAGTCGAAACAAGTTAGCTCCATCAGTGCGTCAACGTCTCATTTTGGACTCGGTTTGTGTCTTACATTCCGAAGCCTATAACTTGTGACTTTTTCGCAACCGGACCTCGTAATTGGACTCAAACTCTTCCATTAATATTGTTTCAACACATTGGAAGTGTTGGAATTAGATTCGTGACAGTCAAAACAAGTTAGCTCCATCCGTGCGTCAATGTCTTTAATTGGACTCAGTTTGTGTGTTACATTCCGAAGCCAATAACTTGTGACTTTTTCGCAACCGGACCTCGCAATTGGACTCAAACTCTTCCATTACTATTATTTCAACACATTTGAAGTGTTGGAACAAGATTCGAAATAGTCGAAACAAGTTAGCTCCATCAGTGCGTCAACGTCTCATTTTGGACTCGGTTTGTGTCTTACATTCCGAAGCCTATAACTTGTGACTTATTCGCAACCGGACCTCGTAATTGGACTCAAACTCTTCCATTATTATTGTTTCAACACATTGGAAGTGTTGGAATTAGATTCGTGACAGTCGAAACAAGTTAGCTCCATCCGTGCGTCAATGTCTTTAATTGGACTCAGTTTGTGTGTTACATTCCGAAGCCTATAACTTGTGACTTTTTCTCAACCGGACCTCGTAATTGGACTCAAACTCTTCCATTACTATTGTTTCAACACATTTGAAGTGTTGGAAAAAGATTCAGAACAGTCGAAACAAGTTAGCTCCATCCGTGCGTCAATGTCTTTAATTGGACTCAGTTTGTGTGTTACATTCCGAAGCCTATAACTTGTGACTTTTTCTCAACCGGACCTCGTAATTGGACTCAAACTCTTCCATTACTATTGTTTTAACACATTTGAAGTGTGGGAATAAGATTCGTGACAGTCGAAACAAGTTAGCTCCATCCGTGCGTCAATGTCTTTAATTGGACTCAGTTTGAGGGTTACATTCCGTAGCCTATAACTTGTGACATTTTTGCAACTGGACCTCGTAATTGGACTCAAACTCTTGCAATACTATTGTTCCAAAACATTTGAAGTGTTGGGAAAAGATTGGTGGCAGTCGAAACAAGATAGCTCCATCCGTGCATCAACGACTTAAATTTGACTCAGTTTGTGTCTTACATTCCGAAGCCTATAACTTGTGACTTTTTCGCAACCGGACCTCGTAATTGGACTCAAACTCTTCCATTACTATTGTTTCAACACATTTGAAGTGTTGGAATTAGATTCGTGACAGTCGAAACAAGTTACCTCCATGCGTGCGTCAATGTCTTTAATTGGACTCAGTTTGTGTGTTACATTCCGAAGCCTATAACTTGTGACTTTTTCTCAACCGGACCTCGTAATTGGACTCAAACTCTTCCATTACTACTGTTTCAACACATTTGAAGTGTTGGAACAAGATTCAGAACAGTCGAAACAAGTTAGCTCCATCCGTGCGTCAATGTCTTTAATTGGACTCAGTTTGTGTGTTACATTCCGAAGCCTATAACTTGTGACTTTTTCTCAACCGGACCTCGTAATTGGACTCAAACTCTTCCATTACTATTGTTTTAACACATTTGAAGTGTGGGAATAAGATTCGTGACAGTCGAAACAAGTTAGCTCCATCCGTGCGTCAATGTCTTTAATTGGACTCAGTTTGAGGGTTACATTCCGTAGCCTATAACTTGTGACATTTTTGCAACTGGACCTCGTAATTGGACTCAAACTCTTGCAATACTATTGTTCCAAAACATTTGAAGTGTTGGAAAAAGATTGGTGACAGTCGAAACAAGATAGCTCCATCCGTGCATCAACGTCTTAAATTTGACTCAGTTTGTGTCTTACATTCCGAAGCCTATAACTTGGACTTTTTCGCAACCGGACCTCGTAATTGGACTCAAACTCTTCCATTACTATTGTTTCAACACATTTGAAGTGTTGGAATTAGATTCGTGACAGTCGAAACAAGTTAGCTCCATCCGTGCGTCAATGTCTTTAATTGGACTCAGTTTGTGTGTTACATTCCGAAGCCTATAACTTGTGACTTTTTCTCAACCGGACCTCGTAATTGGACTCAAACTCTTCCATTACTATTGTATTAACACATTTGAAGTGTGGGAATAAGATTCGTGACAGTCGAAACAAGTTAGCTCCATCCGTGCGTCTATGTCTTTAATTGGACTCAGTTTGAGGGTTACATTCCGTAGCCTATAACTTGTGACATTTTTGCAACTGGACCTCGTAATTGGACTCAAACTCTTGCAATACTATTGTTCCAAAACATTTGAAGTGTTGGGAAAAGATTGGTGACAGTCGAAACAAGATAGCTCCATCCGTGCATCAACGTCTTAAATTTGACTCAGTTTGTGTCTTACATTCCGAAGCCTATAACTTGTGACTTTTTCGCAACCGGACCTCGTAATTGGACTCAAACTCTTCCATTACTATTGTTTCAACACATTTGAAGTGTTGGAATTAGATTCGTGACAGTCGAAACAAGTTAGCTCCATCCGTGCGTCAATGTCTTTAATTGGACTCAGTTTGTGTGTTACATTCCGAAGCCTATAACTTGTGACTTTTTCTCAACCGGACCTCGTAATTGGACTCAAACTCTTCCATTACTATTGTTTCAACACATTTGAAGTGTTGGAACAAGATTCAGAACAGTCGAAACAAGTTAGCTCCATCCGTGCGTCAATGTCTTTAATTGGACTCAGTTTGTGTGTTACATTCCGAAGCCTATAACTTGTGACTTTTTCTCAACCGGACCTCGTAATTGGACTCAAACTCTTCCATTACTATTGTTTTAACACATTTGAAGTGTGGGAATAAGATTCGTGACAGTCGAAACAAGTTAGCTCCATCCGTGCGTCAATGTCTTTAATTGGACTCAGTTTGAGGGTTACATTCCGTAGCCTATAACTTGTGACATTTTTGCAACTGGACCTCGTAATTGGACTCAAACTCTTGCAATACTATTGTTCCAAAACATTTGAAGTGTTGGAAAAAGATTGGTGACAGTCGAAACAAGATAGCTCCATCCGTGCATCAACGTCTTAAATTTGACTCAGTTTGTGTCTTACATTCCGAAGCCTATAACTTGTGACTTTTTCGCAACCGGACCTCGTAATTGGACTCAAACTCTTCCATTACTATTGTTTCAACACATTTGAAGTGTTGGAATTAGATTCGTGACAGTCGAAACAAGTTAGCTCCATCCGTGCGTCAATGTCTTTAATTGGACTCAGTTTGTGTGTTACATTCCTAAGCCTATAACTTGTGACTTTTTTTCAACCGGACCTCGTAATTGGACTCAAACTCTTCCATTACTATTGTATTAACACATTTGAAGTGTGGGAATAAGATTCGTGACAGTCGAAACAAGTTAGCTCCATCCGTGCGTCTATGTCTTTAATTGGACTCAGTTTGAGGGTTACATTCCGTATCCTATAACTTGTGACATTTTTGCAACTGGACCTCGTAATTGGACTCAAACTCTTGCAATACTATTGTTCCAAAACATTTGAAGTGTTGGGAAAAGATTGGTGACAGTCGAAACAAGTTAGCTCCATCCGTGCATCAACGTCTTAAATTTGACTCAGTTTGTGTCTTACATTCCGAAGCCTATAACTTGTGACTTTTTCGTAACCGGACCTCGTAATTGGACTCAAACTCTTCCATTACTATTGTTTCAACACATTTGAAGTGTTGGAATTAGATTCGTGACAGTCGAAACAAGTTAGCTCCATCCGTGCGTCAATGTCTTTAATTGGACTCAGTTTGTGTGTTACATTCCGAAGCCTATAACTTGTGACTTTTTCGCAACCGGGCCTCGTAATTGGACTCAAACTCTTCCATTACTATTGTTTCAACACATTTGAAGTGTTGGAACAAGATTCAGCACAGTCGAAACATGTTAGCTCCATCCGTGCGTCAATGTCTCAAATTGGACTCAGTTTGTGTGTTACATTCCGAAGCCTATAACTTGTGACTCTATCGCAACCGGACCTCGTAATTGGACTCAAACTCTTCCACTACTATTGTTCCAACACATTTGAAGTGTTGGAATAAGATTCCTGACAGTCGAAACAAGTTAGCTCCATCCGTGCGTCAATGTCTTTAATTGGACTCAGTTTGAGGGTTACATTCCGTAGCCTATAACTTGTGACATTTTTGCAACCGGACCTCGTAATTGGACTCAAACTCTTGCAATACTATTGTTCCAAAACATTTGAAGTGTTGGGAAAAGAATGCTGACAGTCGAAACAAGTTAGCTCCATCCGTGCATCAACGTCTTAAATTTGACTCAGTTTGTGTCTTACATTCCGAAGCCAATAACTTGTGACTTTTTCGCAACCGGACCTCGCAATTGGACTCAAACTCTTCCATTACTATTATTTCAACACATTTGAAGTGTTGGAACAAGATTCGAAATAGTCGAAACAAGTTAGCTCCATCAGTGCGTCAACGTCTCATTTTGGACTCGGTTTGTGTCTTACATTCCGAAGCCTATAACTTGTGACTTTTTCGCAACCGGACCTCGTAATTGGACTCAAACTCTTCCATTATTATTGTTTCAACACATTGGAAGTGTTGGAATTAGATTCGTGACAGTCGAAACAAGTTAGCTCCATCCGTGCGTCAATGTCTTTAATTGGACTCAGTTTGTGTGTTACATTCCGAAGCCTATAACTTGTGACTTTTTCTCAACCGGACCTCGTAATTGGACTCAAACTCTTCCATTACGATTGTTTCAACACATTTGAAGTGTTGGAAAAAGATTCAGAACAGTCGAAACAAGTTAGCTCCATCCGTGCGTCAATGTCTTTAATTGGACTCAGTTTGTGTGTTACATTCCGAAGCCTATAACTTGTGACTTTTTCTCAACCGGACCTCGTAATTGGACTCAAACTCTTCCATTACTATTGTTTTAACACATTTGAAGTGTGGGAATAAGATTCGTGACAGTCGAAACAAGTTAGCTCCATCCGTGCGTCAATGTCTTTAATTGGACTCAGTTTGAGGGTTACATTCCGTAGCCTATAACTTGTGACATTTTTGCAACTGGACCTCGTAATTGGACTCAAACTCTTGCAATACTATTGTTCCAAAACATTTGAAGTGTTGGGAAAAGATTGGTGGCAGTCGAAACAAGATAGCTCCATCCGTGCATCAACGACTTAAATTTGACTCAGTTTGTGTCTTACATTCCGAAGCCTATAACTTGTGACTTTTTCGCAACCGGACCTCGTAATTGGACTCAAACTCTTCCATTACTATTGTTTCAACACATTTGAAGTGTTGGAATTAGATTCGTGACAGTCGAAACAAGTTACCTCCATGCGTGCGTCAATGTCTTTAATTGGACTCAGTTTGTGTGTTACATTCCGAAGCCTATAACTTGTGACTTTTTCTCAACCGGACCTCGTAATTGGACTCAAACTCTTCCATTACTATTGTTTCAACACATTTGAAGTGTTGGAACAAGATTCAGAACAGTCGAAACAAGTTAGCTCCATCCGTGCGTCAATGTCTTTAATTGGACTCAGTTTGTGTGTTACATTCCGAAGCCTATAACTTGTGACTTTTTCTCAACCGGACCTCGTAATTGGACTCAAACTCTTCCATTACTATTGTTTTAACACATTTGAAGTGTGGGAATAAGATTCGTGACAGTCGAAACAAGTTAGCTCCATCCGTGCGTCAATGTCTTTAATTGGACTCAGTTTGAGGGTTACATTCCGTAGCCTATAACTTGTGACATTTTTGCAACTGGACCTCGTAATTGGACTCAAACTCTTGCAATACTATTGTTCCAAAACATTTGAAGTGTTGGAAAAAGATTGGTGACAGTCGAAACAAGATAGCTCCATCCGTGCATCAACGTCTTAAATTTGACTCAGTTTGTGTCTTACATTCCGAAGCCTATAACTTGGACTTTTTCGCAACCGGACCTCGTAATTGGACTCAAACTCTTCCATTACTATTGTTTCAACACATTTGAAGTGTTGGAATTAGATTCGTGACAGTCGAAACAAGTTAGCTCCATCCGTGCGTCAATGTCTTTAATTGGACTCAGTTTGTGTGTTACATTCCGAAGCCTATAACTTGTGACTTTTTCTCAACCGGACCTCGTAATTGGACTCAAACTCTTCCATTACTATTGTATTAACACATTTGAAGTGTGGGAATAAGATTCGTGACAGTCGAAACAAGTTAGCTCCATCCGTGCGTCTATGTCTTTAATTGGACTCAGTTTGAGGGTTACATTCCGTATCCTATAACTTGTGACATTTTTGCAACTGGACCTCGTAATTGGACTCAAACTCTTGCAATACTATTGTTCCAAAACATTTGAAGTGTTGGGAAAAGATTGGTGACAGTCGAAACAAGTTAGCTCCATCCGTGCATCAACGTCTTAAATTTGACTCAGTTTGTGTCTTACATTCCGAAGCCTATAACTTGTGACTTTTTCGTAACCGGACCTCGTAATTGGACTCAAACTCTTCCATTACTATTGTTTCAACACATTTGAAGTGTTGGAATTAGATTCGTGACAGTCGAAACAAGTTAGCTCCATCCGTGCGTCAATGTCTTTAATTGGACTCAGTTTGTGTGTTACATTCCGAAGCCTATAACTTGTGACTTTTTCGCAACCGGGCCTCGTAATTGGACTCAAACTCTTCCATTACTATTGTTTCAACACATTTGAAGTGTTGGAACAAGATTCAGCACAGTCGAAACATGTTAGCTCCATCCGTGCGTCAATGTCTCAAATTGGACTCAGTTTGTGTGTTACATTCCGAAGCCTATAACTTGTGACTCTATCGCAACCGGACCTCGTAATTGGACTCAAACTCTTCCACTACTATTGTTCCAACACATTTGAAGTGTTGGAATAAGATTCCTGACAGTCGAAACAAGTTAGCTCCATCCGTGCGTCAATGTCTTTAATTGGACTCAGTTTGAGGGTTACATTCCGTAGCCTATAACTTGTGACATTTTTGCAACCGGACCTCGTAATTGGACTCAAACTCTTGCAATACTATTGTTCCAAAACATTTGAAGTGTTGGGAAAAGAATGCTGACAGTCGAAACAAGTTAGCTCCATCCGTGCATCAACGTCTTAAATTTGACTCAGTTTGTGTCTTACATTCCGAAGCCAATAACTTGTGACTTTTTCGCAACCGGACCTCGCAATTGGACTCAAACTCTTCCATTACTATTATTTCAACACATTTGAAGTGTTGGAACAAGATTCGAAATAGTCGAAACAAGTTAGCTCCATCAGTGCGTCAACGTCTCATTTTGGACTCGGTTTGTGTCTTACATTCCGAAGCCTATAACTTGTGACTTTTTCGCAACCGGACCTCGTAATTGGACTCAAACTCTTCCATTATTATTGTTTCAACACATTGGAAGTGTTGGAATTAGATTCGTGACAGTCGAAACAAGTTAGCTCCATCCGTGCGTCAATGTCTTTAATTGGACTCAGTTTGTGTGTTACATTCCGAAGCCTATAACTTGTGACTTTTTCTCAACCGGACCTTGTAATTGGACTCAAACTCTTCCATTACTATTGTTTCAACACATTTGAAGTGTTGGAAAAAGATTCAGAACAGTCGAAACAAGTTAGCTCCATCCGTGCGTCAATGTCTTTAATTGGACTCAGTTTGTGTGTTACATTCCGAAGCCTATAACTTGTGACTTTTTCTCAACCGGACCTCGTAATTGGACTCAAACTCTTCCATTACTATTGTTTTAACACATTTGAAGTGTGGGAATAAGATTCGTGACAGTCGAAACAAGTTAGCTCCATCCGTGCGTCAATGTCTTTAATTGGACTCAGTTTGAGGGTTACATTCCGTAGCCTATAACTTGTGACATTTTTGCAACTGGACCTCGTAATTGGACTCAAACTCTTGCAATACTATTGTTCCAAAACATTTGAAGTGTTGGGAAAAGATTGGTGGCAGTCGAAACAAGATAGCTCCATCCGTGCATCAACGACTTAAATTTGACTCAGTTTGTGTCTTACATTCCGAAGCCTATAACTTGTGACTTTTTCGCAACCGGACCTCGTAATTGGACTCAAACTCTTCCATTACTATTGTTTCAACACATTTGAAGTGTTGGAATTAGATTCGTGACAGTCGAAACAAGTTACCTCCATGCGTGCGTCAATGTCTTTAATTGGACTCAGTTTGTGTGTTACATTCCGAAGCCTATAACTTGTGACTTTTTCTCAACCGGACCTCGTAATTGGACTCAAACTCTTCCATTACTATTGTTTCAACACATTTGAAGTGTTGGAACAAGATTCAGAACAGTCGAAACAAGTTAGCTCCATCCGTGCGTCAATGTCTTTAATTGGACTCAGTTTGTGTGTTACATTCCGAAGCCTATAACTTGTGACTTTTTCTCAACCGGACCTCGTAATTGGACTCAAACTCTTCCATTACTATTGTTTTAACACATTTGAAGTGTGGGAATAAGATTCGTGACAGTCGAAACAAGTTAGCTCCATCCGTGCGTCAATGTCTTTAATTGGACTCAGTTTGAGGGTTACATTCCGTAGCCTATAACTTGTGACATTTTTGCAACTGGACCTCGTAATTGGACTCAAACTCTTGCAATACTATTGTTCCAAAACATTTGAAGTGTTGGAAAAAGATTGGTGACAGTCGAAACAAGATAGCTCCATCCGTGCATCAACGTCTTAAATTTGACTCAGTTTGTGTCTTACATTCCGAAGCCTATAACTTGGACTTTTTCGCAACCGGACCTCGTAATTGGACTCAAACTCTTCCATTACTATTGTTTCAACACATTTGAAGTGTTGGAATTAGATTCGTGACAGTCGAAACAAGTTAGCTCCATCCGTGCGTCAATGTCTTTAATTGGACTCAGTTTGTGTGTTACATTCCGAAGCCTATAACTTGTGACTTTTTCTCAACCGGACCTCGTAATTGGACTCAAACTCTTCCATTACTATTGTATTAACACATTTGAAGTGTGGGAATAAGATTCGTGACAGTCGAAACAAGTTAGCTCCATCCGTGCGTCTATGTCTTTAATTGGACTCAGTTTGAGGGTTACATTCCGTAGCCTATAACTTGTGACATTTTTGCAACTGGACCTCGTAATTGGACTCAAACTCTTGCAATACTATTGTTCCAAAACATTTGAAGTGTTGGGAAAAGATTGGTGACAGTCGAAACAAGATAGCTCCATCCGTGCATCAACGTCTTAAATTTGACTCAGTTTGTGTCTTACATTCCGAAGCCTATAACTTGTGACTTTTTCGCAACCGGACCTCGTAATTGGACTCAAACTCTTCCATTACTATTGTTTCAACACATTTGAAGTGTTGGAATTAGATTCGTGACAGTCGAAACAAGTTAGCTCCATCCGTGCGTCAATGTCTTTAATTGGACTCAGTTTGTGTGTTACATTCCGAAGCCTATAACTTGTGACTTTTTCTCAACCGGACCTCGTAATTGGACTCAAACTCTTCCATTACTATTGTTTCAACACATTTGAAGTGTTGGAACAAGATTCAGAACAGTCGAAACAAGTTAGCTCCATCCGTGCGTCAATGTCTTTAATTGGACTCAGTTTGTGTGTTACATTCCGAAGCCTATAACTTGTGACTTTTTCTCAACCGGACCTCGTAATTGGACTCAAACTCTTCCATTACTATTGTTTTAACACATTTGAAGTGTGGGAATAAGATTCGTGACAGTCGAAACAAGTTAGCTCCATCCGTGCGTCAATGTCTTTAATTGGACTCAGTTTGAGGGTTACATTCCGTAGCCTATAACTTGTGACATTTTTGCAACTGGACCTCGTAATTGGACTCAAACTCTTGCAATACTATTGTTCCAAAACATTTGAAGTGTTGGAAAAAGATTGGTGACAGTCGAAACAAGATAGCTCCATCCGTGCATCAACGTCTTAAATTTGACTCAGTTTGTGTCTTACATTCCGAAGCCTATAACTTGTGACTTTTTCGCAACCGGACCTCGTAATTGGACTCAAACTCTTCCATTACTATTGTTTCAACACATTTGAAGTGTTGGAATTAGATTCGTGACAGTCGAAACAAGTTAGCTCCATCCGTGCGTCAATGTCTTTAATTGGACTCAGTTTGTGTGTTACATTCCGAAGCCTATAACTTGTGACTTTTTTTCAACCGGACCTCGTAATTGGACTCAAACTCTTCCATTACTATTGTATTAACACATTTGAAGTGTGGGAATAAGATTCGTGACAGTCGAAACAAGTTAGCTCCATCCGTGCGTCTATGTCTTTAATTGGACTCAGTTTGAGGGTTACATTCCGTATCCTATAACTTGTGACATTTTTGCAACTGGACCTCGTAATTGGACTCAAACTCTTGCAATACTATTGTTCCAAAACATTTGAAGTGTTGGGAAAAGATTGGTGACAGTCGAAACAAGTTAGCTCCATCCGTGCATCAACGTCTTAAATTTGACTCAGTTTGTGTCTTACATTCCGAAGCCTATAACTTGTGACTTTTTCGTAACCGGACCTCGTAATTGGACTCAAACTCTTCCATTACTATTGTTTCAACACATTTGAAGTGTTGGAATTAGATTCGTGACAGTCGAAACAAGTTAGCTCCATCCGTGCGTCAATGTCTTTAATTGGACTCAGTTTGTGTGTTACATTCCGAAGCCTATAACTTGTGACTTTTTCGCAACCGGGCCTCGTAATTGGACTCAAACTCTTCCATTACTATTGTTTCAACACATTTGAAGTGTTGGAACAAGATTCAGCACAGTCGAAACATGTTAGCTCCATCCGTGCGTCAATGTCTCAAATTGGACTCAGTTTGTGTGTTACATTCCGAAGCCTATAACTTGTGACTCTATCGCAACCGGACCTCGTAATTGGACTCAAACTCTTCCACTACTATTGTTCCAACACATTTGAAGTGTTGGAATAAGATTCCTGACAGTCGAAACAAGTTAGCTCCATCCGTGCGTCAATGTCTTTAATTGGACTCAGTTTGAGGGTTACATTCCGTAGCCTATAACTTGTGACATTTTTGCAACCGGACCTCGTAATTGGACTCAAACTCTTGCAATACTATTGTTCCAAAACATTTGAAGTGTTGGGAAAAGAATGCTGACAGTCGAAACAAGTTAGCTCCATCCGTGCATCAACGTCTTAAATTTGACTCAGTTTGTGTCTTACATTCCGAAGCCTATAACTTGTGACTTTTTCGCAACCGGACCTCGTAATTGGACTCAAACTCTTCCATTACTATTGTTTCAACACATTTGAAGTGTTGGAATAAGATTCCTGACAGTCGAAACAAGTTAGCTCCATCCGTGCGTCAACGTCTCAAATTGGACTCAGTTTGTGTGTTACATTCCGAAGCCTATAACTTGTGACTTTATCGCAACCGGACCTCGTAGTTGGACTCAAACTCTTCCACTACTATTGTTCCAACACATTTGAAGTGTGGGAATAAGATTCGTGCCAGTCGAAACAAGTTAGCTCCATCCGTGCGTCAATGTCTTTAATTGGACTCAGTTTGTATTTTATATTCCGAAGCCTATAACTTGTGACTTTTTTGCAACCGGACCTCGTAATTGGACTCAAACTCTTCCATTACTATTGTTTCAACACATTTGAAGTGTTGGAATAAGATTCGTGACAGTCGACACAAGTTAGCTCCATCCGTGCGTCAATGTCTTTAATTGGACTCAGTTTGTGTGTTACATTCCGAAGCCTATAACTTGTGACTTTTTCTCAACCGGACCTCCTAATTGGACTCAAACTCTTCCATTATTATTGTTTCAACACATTGGAAGTGTTGGAATTAGATTCGTGACAGTCGAAACAAGTTAGCTCCATCCGTGCGTCAATGTCTTTAATTGGACTCAGTTTGTGTGTTATATTCCGAAGCCTATAACTTGTGACTTTCGCAACCGGACCTCGTAATTGGACTCAAACTCTTCCATTACTATTGTTTCAACACATTTGAAGGGTTGGAACAAGATTCGAAATAGTCGAAACAACTTAGCTCCATCAGTGCGTCAATGTCTTTAATTGGACTCGGTTTGTGTCTTACATTCCGAAGCCTATAACTTGTGACTTTTTCGCAACCGGACCTCGTAATTGGACTCAAACTCTTCCATTACTATTGTTTCAATACATTTGAAGTGTTGGAACAAGATTCGAAATAGTCGAAACAAGTTAGCTCCATCAGTGCGTCAACGTCTCATTTTGGACTCGGTTTGTGTCTTACATTCCGAAGCCAATAACTTGTGACTTTTTCGCAACCGGACCTCGTAATTGGACTCAAACTCTTCCATTACTATTGTTTCAACACATTTGAAGTGTTGGAACAAGATTCGAAATAGTCGAAACAAGTTAGCTCCATCAGTGCGTCAACGTCTCATTTTGGACTCGGTTTGTGTCTTACATTCCGAAGCCTATAACTTGTGACTTTTTCGCAACCGGACCTCGTAATTGGACTCAAACTCTTCCATTATTATTGTTTCAACACATTGGAAGTGTTGGAATTAGATTCGTGACAGTCAAAACAAGTTAACTCCATTCGTGCGTCAATGTCTTTAATTGGACTCAGTTTGTGTGTTACATTCCGAAGCCAATAACTTGTGACTTTTTCGCAACCGGACCTCGCAATTGGACTCAAACTCTTCCATTACTATTGTTTCAACACATTTGAAGTGTTGGAACAAGATTCGAAATAGTCGAAACAAGTTAGCTCCATCAGTGCGTCAACGTCTCATTTTGGACTCGGTTTGTGTCTTACATTCCGAAGCCTATAACTTGTGACTTTTTCGCAACCGGACCTCGTAATTGGACTCAAACTCTTCCATTACTATTGTTTCAACACATTTGAAGTGTTGGAATAAGATTCCTGACAGTCGAAACAAGTTAGCTCCATCCGTGCGTCAACGTCTCAAATTGGACTCAGTTTGTGTGTTACATTCCGAAGCCTATAACTTGTGACTTTATCGCAACCGGACCTCATAGTTGGACTCAAACTCTTCCACTACTATTGTTCCAACACATTTGAAGTGTGGGAATAAGATTCGTGCCAGTCGAAACAAGTTAGCTCCATCCGTGCGTCAATGTCTTTAATTGGACTCAGTTTGTATTTTATATTCCGAAGCCTATAACTTGTGACTTTCTTGCAACCGGACCTCGTAATTGGACTCAAACTCTTCCATTACTATTGTTTCAACACTTTTGAAGTGTTGGAATAAGATTCGTGACAGTCGACACAAGTTAGCTCCATCCGTGCGTCAATGTTTTTAATTGGACTCAGTTTGTGTGTTACATTCCGAAGCCAATAACTTGTGACTTATCGCAACCGGACCTCGCAATTGGGCTCAAACTCTTCCATTACTATTGTTTCAACACATTTGAAGTGTTGGAACAAGATTCGAAATAGTCGAAACAAGTTAGCTCCATCAGTGCGTCAACATCTCATTTTGGACTCGGTTTGTGTCTTACATTCCGAAGCCTATAACTTGTGACTTTTTCGCAACCGGACCTCGTAATTGGACTCAAACTCTTCCATTATTATTGTTTCAACACATTGGAAGTGTTGGAATTAGATTCGTGACAGTCAAAACAAGTTAGCTCCATCCGTGCGTCAATGTCTTTAATTGGACTCAGTTTGTGTGTTACATTCCGAAGCCAATAACTTGTGACTTTTTCGCAACCGGACCTCGCAATTGGACTCAAACTCTTCCATTACTATTATTTCAACACATTTGAAGTGTTGGAACAAGATTCGAAATAGTCGAAACAAGTTAGCTCCATCAGTGCGTCAACGTCTCATTTTGGACTCGGTTTGTGTCTTACATTCCGAAGCCTATAACTTGTGACTTTTTCGCAACCGGACCTCGTAATTGGACTCAAACTCTTCCATTATTATTGTTTCAACACATTGGAAGTGTTGGAATTAGATTCGTGACAGTCGAAACAAGTTAGCTCCATCCGTGCGTCAATGTCTTTAATTGGACTCAGTTTGTGTGTTACATTCCGAAGCCTATAACTTGTGACTTTTTCTCAACCGGACCTCGTAATTGGACTCAAACTCTTCCATTACTATTGTTTCAACACATTTGAAGTGTTGGAACAAGATTCAGAACAGTCGAAACAAGTTAGCTCCATCCGTGCGTCAATGTCTTTAATTGGACTCAGTTTGTGTGTTACATTCCGAAGCCTATAACTTGTGACTTTTTCTCAACCGGACCTCGTAATTGGACTCAAACTCTTCCATTACTATTGTTTTAACACATTTGAAGTGTGGGAATAAGATTCGTGACAGTCGAAACAAGTTAGCTCCATCCGTGCGTCAATGTCTTTAATTGGACTCAGTTTGAGGGTTACATTCCGTAGCCTATAACTTGTGACATTTTTGCAACTGGACCTCGTAATTGGACTCAAACTCTTGCAATACTATTGTTCCAAAACATTTGAAGTGTTGGGAAAAGATTGGTGACAGTCGAAACAAGATAGCTCCATCCGTGCATCAACGTCTTAAATTTGACTCAGTTTGTGTCTTACATTCCGAAGCCTATAACTTGTGACTTTTTCGCAACCGGACCTCGTAATTGGACTCAAACTCTTCCATTACTATTGTTTCAACACATTTGAAGTGTTGGAATTAGATTCGTGACAGTCGAAACAAGTTAGCTCCATCCGTGCGTCAATGTCTTTAATTGGACTCAGTTTGTGTGTTACATTCCGAAGCCTATAACTTGTGACTTTTTCGCAACCGGGCCTCGTAATTGGACTCAAACTCTTCCATTACTATTGTTTCAACACATTTGAAGTGTTGGAACAAGATTCAGCACAGTCGAAACATGTTAGCTCCATCCGTGCGTCAACGTCTCAAATTGGACTCAGTTTGTGTGTTACATTCCGAAGCCTATAACTTGTGACTCTATCGCAACCGGACCTCGTAATTGGACTCAAACTCTTCCACTACTATTGTTCCAACACATTTGAAGTGTGGGAATAAGATTCGTGCCAGTCGAAACAAGTTAGCTCCATCCGTGCGTCAATGTCTTTAATTAGACTCAGTTTGTATTTTATATTCCGAAGCCTATAACTTGTGACTTTTTTGCAACCGGACCTCGTAATTGGACTCAAACTCTTCCATTACTATTGTTTCAACACATTTGAAGTGTTGGAATAAGATTCGTGACAGTCGACACAAGTTAGCTCCATCCGTGCGTCAATGTCTTTAATTGGACTCAGTTTGTGTGTTACATTCCGAAGCCTATAACTTGTGACTTTTTCTCAACCGGACCTCCTAATTGGACTCAAACTCTTCCATTATTATTGTTTCAACACATTGGAAGTGTTGGAATTAGATTCGTGACAGTCGAAACAAGTTAGCTCCATCCGTGCGTCAATGTCTTTAATTGGACTCAGTTTGTGTGTTATATTCCGAAGCCTATAACTTGTGACTTTTTCGCAACCGGACCTCGTAATTGGACTCAAACTCTTCCATTACTATTGTTTCAACACATTTGAAGGGTTGGAACAAGATTCGAAATAGTCGAAACAACTTAGCTCCATCAGTGCGTCAATGTCTTTAATTGGACTCGGTTTGTGTCTTACATTCCGAAGCCTATAACTTGTGACTTTTTCGCAACCGGACCTCGTAATTGGACTCAAACTCTTCCATTACTATTGTTTCAATACATTTGAAGTGTTGGAACAAGATTCGAAATAGTCGAAACAAGTTAGCTCCATCAGTGCGTCAACGTCTCATTTTGGACTCGGTTTGTGTCTTACATTCCGAAGCCAATAACTTGTGACTTTTTCGCAACCGGACCTCGTAATTGGACTCAAACTCTTCCATTACTATTGTTTCAACACATTTGAAGTGTTGGAACAAGATTCGAAATAGTCGAAACAAGTTAGCTCCATCAGTGCGTCAACGTCTCATTTTGGACTCGGTTTGTGTCTTACATTCCGAAGCCTATAACTTGTGACTTTTTCGCAACCGGACCTCGTAATTGGACTCAAACTCTTCCATTATTATTGTTTCAACACATTGGAAGTGTTGGAATTAGATTCGTGACAGTCAAAACAAGTTAACTCCATTCGTGCGTCAATGTCTTTAATTGGACTCAGTTTGTGTGTTACATTCCGAAGCCAATAACTTGTGACTTTTTCGCAACCGGACCTCGCAATTGGACTCAAACTCTTCCATTACTATTGTTTCAACACATTTGAAGTGTTGGAACAAGATTCGAAATAGTCGAAACAAGTTAGCTCCATCAGTGCGTCAACGTCTCATTTTGGACTCGGTTTGTGTCTTACATTCCGAAGCCTATAACTTGTGACTTTTTCGCAACCGGACCTCGTAATTGGACTCAAACTCTTCCATTACTATTGTTTCAACACATTTGAAGTGTTGGAATAAGATTCCTGACAGTCGAAACAAGTTAGCTCCATCCGTGCGTCAACGTCTCAAATTGGACTCAGTTTGTGTGTTACATTCCGAAGCCTATAACTTGTGACTTTATCGCAACCGGACCTCATAGTTGGACTCAAACTCTTCCACTACTATTGTTCCAACACATTTGAAGTGTGGGAATAAGATTCGTGCCAGTCGAAACAAGTTAGCTCCATCCGTGCGTCAATGTCTTTAATTGGACTCAGTTTGTATTTTATATTCCGAAGCCTATAACTTGTGACTTTCTTGCAACCGGACCTCGTAATTGGACTCAAACTCTTCCATTACTATTGTTTCAACACTTTTGAAGTGTTGGAATAAGATTCGTGACAGTCGACACAAGTTAGCTCCATCCGTGCGTCAATGTTTTTAATTGGACTCAGTTTGTGTGTTACATTCCGAAGCCAATAACTTGTGACTTATCGCAACCGGACCTCGCAATTGGACTCAAACTCTTCCATTACTATTGTTTCAACACATTTGAAGTGTTGGAACAAGATTCGAAATAGTCGAAACAAGTTAGCTCCATCAGTGCGTCAACATCTCATTTTGGACTCGGTTTGTGTCTTACATTCCGAAGCCTATAACTTGTGACTTTTTCGCAACCGGACCTCGTAATTGGACTCAAACTCTTCCATTATTATTGTTTCAACACATTGGAAGTGTTGGAATTAGATTCGTGACAGTCAAAACAAGTTAGCTCCATCCGTGCGTCAATGTCTTTAATTGGACTCAGTTTGTGTGTTACATTCCGAAGCCAATAACTTGTGACTTTTTCGCAACCGGACCTCGCAATTGGACTCAAACTCTTCCATTACTATTATTTCAACACATTTGAAGTGTTGGAACAAGATTCGAAATAGTCGAAACAAGTTAGCTCCATCAGTGCGTCAACGTCTCATTTTGGACTCGGTTTGTGTCTTACATTCCGAAGCCTATAACTTGTGACTTTTTCGCAACCGGACCTCGTAATTGGACTCAAACTCTTCCATTATTATTGTTTCAACACATTGGAAGTGTTGGAATTAGATTCGTGACAGTCGAAACAAGTTAGCTCCATCCGTGCGTCAATGTCTTTAATTGGACTCAGTTTGTGTGTTACATTCCGAAGCCTATAACTTGTGACTTTTTCTCAACCGGACCTCGTAATTGGACTCAAACTCTTCCATTACTATTGTTTCAACACATTTGAAGTGTTGGAACAAGATTCAGAACAGTCGAAACAAGTTAGCTCCATCCGTGCGTCAATGTCTTTAATTGGACTCAGTTTGTGTGTTACATTCCGAAGCCTATAACTTGTGACTTTTTCTCAACCGGACCTCGTAATTGGACTCAAACTCTTCCATTACTATTGTTTTAACACATTTGAAGTGTGGGAATAAGATTCGTGACAGTCGAAACAAGTTAGCTCCATCCGTGCGTCAATGTCTTTAATTGGACTCAGTTTGAGGGTTACATTCCGTAGCCTATAACTTGTGACATTTTTGCAACTGGACCTCGTAATTGGACTCAAACTCTTGCAATACTATTGTTCCAAAACATTTGAAGTGTTGGGAAAAGATTGGTGACAGTCGAAACAAGATAGCTCCATCCGTGCATCAACGTCTTAAATTTGACTCAGTTTGTGTCTTACATTCCGAAGCCTATAACTTGTGACTTTTTCGCAACCGGACCTCGTAATTGGACTCAAACTCTTCCATTACTATTGTTTCAACACATTTGAAGTGTTGGAATTAGATTCGTGACAGTCGAAACAAGTTAGCTCCATCCGTGCGTCAATGTCTTTAATTGGACTCAGTTTGTGTGTTACATTCCGAAGCCTATAACTTGTGACTTTTTCGCAACCGGGCCTCGTAATTGGACTCAAACTCTTCCATTACTATTGTTTCAACACATTTGAAGTGTTGGAACAAGATTCAGCACAGTCGAAACATGTTAGCTCCATCCGTGCGTCAACGTCTCAAATTGGACTCAGTTTGTGTGTTACATTCCGAAGCCTATAACTTGTGACTCTATCGCAACCGGACCTCGTAATTGGACTCAAACTCTTCCACTACTATTGTTCCAACACATTTGAAGTGTTGGAATAAGATTCCTGATAGTCGAAACAAGTTAGCTCCATCCGTGCGTCAATGTCTTTAATTGGACTCAGTTTGAGGTTTACATTCCGTAGCCTATAACTTGTGACATTTTTGCAACCGGACCTCGTAATTGGACTCAAACTCTTGCAATACTATTGTTCCAAAACATTTGAAGTGTTGGGAAAAGATTGGTGACAGTCGAAACAAGTTAGCTCCATCCGTGCATCAACGTCTTAAATTTGACTCAGTTTGTGTCTTACATTCCGAAGCCTATAACTTGTGACTTTTTCGCAACCGGACCTCGTAATTGGACTCAAACTCTTCCATTACTATTGTTTCAACACATTTGAAGTGTTGGAATAAGATTCCTGACAGTCGAAACAAGTTATCTCCATCCGTGCGTCAACGTCTCAAATTGGACTCAGTTTGTGTGTTACATTCCGAAGCCTATAACTTGTGACTTTATCGCAACCGGACCTCGTAGTTGGACTCAAACTCTTCCACTACTATTGTTCCAACACATTTGAAGTGTGGGAATAAGATTCGTGCCAGTCGAAACAAGTTAGCTCCATCCGTGCGTCAATGTCTTTAATTGGACTCAGTTTGTATTTTATATTCCGAGGCCTATAACTTGTGACTTTTTTGCAACCGGACCTCGTAATTGGACTCAAACTCTTCCATTACTATTGTTTCAACACATTTGAAGTGTTGGAATAAGATTCGTGACAGTCGACACAAGTTAGCTCCATCCGTGCGTCAATGTCTTTAATTGGACTCAGTTTGTGTGTTACATTCCGAAGCCAATAACTTGTGACTTTTTCGCAACCGGACCTCGCAATTGGACTCAAACTCTTCCATTACTATTGTTTCAACACATTTGAAGTGTTGGAACAAGATTCGAAATAGTCGAAACAAGTTAGCTCCATCAGTGCGTCAACGTCTCATTTTGGACTCGGTTTGTGTCTTACATTCCGAAGCCTATAACTTGTGACTTTTTCGCAACCGGACCTCGTAATTGGACTCAAACTCTTCCATTATTATTGTTTCAACACATTGGAAGTGTTGGAATTAGATTCGTGACAGTCGAAACAAGTTAGCTCCATCCGTGCGTCAATGTCTTTAATTGGACTCAGTTTGTGTGTTACATTCCGAAGCCTATAACTTGTGACTTTTTCTCAACCGGACCTCGTAATTGGACTCAAACTCTTCCATTACTATTGTTTCAACACATTTGAAGTGTTGGAACAAGATTCAGAACAGTCGAAACAAGTTAGCTCCATCCGTGCGTCAATGTCTTTAATTGGACTCAGTTTGTGTGTTACATTCCGAAGCCTATAACTTGTGACTTTTTCTCAACCGGACCTCGTAATTGGACTCAAACTCTTCCATTACTATTGTTTTAACACATTTGAAGTGTGGGAATAAGATTCGTGACAGTCGAAACAAGTTAGCTCCATCCGTGCGTCAATGTCTTTAATTGGACTCAGTTTGAGGGTTACATTCCGTAGCCTATAACTTGTGACATTTTTGCAACTGGACCTCGTAATTGGACTCAAACTCTTGCAATACTATTGTTCCAAAACATTTGAAGTGTTGGGAAAAGATTGGTGACAGTCGAAACAAGTTAGCTCCATCCGTGCATCAACGTCTTAAATTTGACTCAGTTTGTGTCTTACATTCCGAAGCCTATAACTTGTGACTTTTTCGCAACCGGACCTCGTAATTGGACTCAAACTCTTCCATTACTATTGTTTCAACACATTTGAAGTGTTGGAATAAGATTCCTGACAGTCGAAACAAGTTATCTCCATCCGTGCGTCAACGTCTCAAATTGGACTCAGTTTGTGTGTTACATTCCGAAGCCTATAACTTGTGACTTTATCGCAACCGGACCTCGTAGTTGGACTCAAACTCTTCCACTACTATTGTTCCAACACATTTGAAGTGTGGGAATAAGATTCGTGCCAGTCGAAACAAGTTAGCTCCATCCGTGCGTCAATGTCTTTAATTGGACTCAGTTTGTATTTTATATTCCGAGGCCTATAACTTGTGACTTTTTTGCAACCGGACCTCGTAATTGGACTCAAACTCTTCCATTACTATTGTTTCAACACATTTGAAGTGTTGGAATAAGATTCGTGACAGTCGACACAAGTTAGCTCCATCCGTGCGTCAATGTCTTTAATTGGACTCAGTTTGTGTGTTACATTCCGAAGCCAATAACTTGTGACTTTTTCGCAACCGGACCTCGCAATTGGACTCAAACTCTTCCATTACTATTGTTTCAACACATTTGAAGTGTTGGAACAAGATTCGAAATAGTCGAAACAAGTTAGCTCCATCAGTGCGTCAACGTCTCATTTTGGACTCGGTTTGTGTCTTACATTCCGAAGCCTATAACTTGTGACTTTTTCGCAACCGGACCTCGTAATTGGACTCAAACTCTTCCATTATTATTGTTTCAACACATTGGAAGTGTTGGAATTAGATTCGTGACAGTCGAAACAAGTTAGCTCCATCCGTGCGTCAATGTCTTTAATTGGACTCAGTTTGTGTGTTACATTCCGAAGCCTATAACTTGTGACTTTTTCGCAACCGGACCTCGTAATTGGACTCAAACTCTTCCATTACTATTGTTTCAACACATTTGAAGGGTTGGAACAAGATTCGAAATAGTCGAAACAACTTAGCTCCATCAGTGCGTCAATGTCTTTAATTGGACTCGGTTTGTGTCTTACATTCCGAAGCCTATAACTTGTGACTTTTTCGCAACCGGACCTCGTAATTGGACTCAAACTCTTCCATTACTATTGTTTCAACACATTTGAAGTGTTGGAACAAGATTCGAAATAGTCGAAACAAGTTAGCTCCATCAGTGCGCCAACGTCTCATTTTGGACTCGGTTTGTGTCTTACATTCCGAAGCCAATAACTTGTGACTTTTTCGCAACCGGACCTCGTAATTGGACTCAAACTCTTCCATTACTATTGTTTCAACACATTTGAAGTGTTGGAACAAGATTCGAAATAGTCGAAACAAGTTAGCTCCATCAGTGCGTCAACGTCTCATTTTGGACTCGGTTTGTGTCTTACATTCCGAAGCCTATAACTTGTGACTTTTTCGCAACCGGACCTCGTAATTGGACTCAAACTCTTCCATTATTATTGTTTCAACACATTGGAAGTGTTGGAATTAGATTCGTGACAGTCAAAACAAGTTAGCTCCATCCGTGCGTCAATGTCTTTAATTGGACTCAGTTTGTGTTCTACATTCCGAAGCCAATAACTTGTGACTTTTTCGCAACCGGACCTCGCAATTGGACTCAAACTCTTCCATTACTATTGTTTCAACACATTTGAAGTGTTGGAACAAGATTCAGAACAGTCGAAACAAGTTAGCTCCATCCGTGCGTCAATGTCTTTAATTGGACTCAGTTTGTGTGTTACATTCTGAAGCCTATAACTTGTGACTTTTTCTCAACCGGACCTCGTAATTGGACTCAAACTCTTCCATTACTATTGTTTTAACACATTTGAAGTGTGGGAATAAGATTCGTGACAGTCGAAACAAGTTAGCTCCATCCGTGCGTCAATGTCTTTAATTGGACTCAGTTTGAGGGTTACATTCCGTAGCCTATAACTTGTGACATTTTTGCAACTGGACCTCGTAATTGGACTCAAACTCTTGCAATACTATTGTTCCAAAACATTTGAAGTGTTGGGAAAAGATTGGTGACAGTCGAAACAAGATAGCTCCATCCGTGCATCAACGTCTTAAATTTGACTCAGTTTGTGTCTTACATTCCGAAGCCTATAACTTGTGACTTTTTCGCAACCGGACCTCGTAATTGGACTCAAACTCTTCCATTACTATTGTTTCAACACATTTGAAGTGCTGGAATTAGATTCGTGACAGTCGAAACAAGTTAGCTCCATCCGTGCGTCAATGTCTTTAATTGGACTCAGTTTGTGTGTTACATTCCGAAGCCTATAACTTGTGACTTTTTCGCAACCGGGCCTCGTAATTGGACTCAAACTCTTCCATTACTATTGTTTCAACACATTTGAAGTGTTGGAACAAGATTCAGCACAGTCGAAACATGTTAGCTCCATCCGTGCGTCAACGTCTCAAATTGGACTCAGTTTGTGTGTTACATTCCGAAGCCTATACCTTGTGACTCTATCGCAACCGGACCTCGTAATTTGACTCAAACTCTTCCACTACTATTGTTCCAACACATTAGAAGTGTTGGAATAAGATTCCTGACAGTCGAAACAAGTTAGCTCCATCCGTGCGTCAATGTCTTTAATTGGACTCAGTTTGAGGGTTACATTCCGTAGCCTATAACTTGTGACATTTTTGCAACCGGACCTCGTAATTGGACTCAAACTCTTGCAATACTATTGTTCCAAAACATTTGAAGTGTTGGGAAAAGATTGGTGACAGTCGAAACAAGTTAGCTCCATCCGTGCATCAACGTCTTAAATTTGACTCAGTTTGTGTCTTACATTCCGAAGCCTATAACTTGTGACTTTTTCGCAACCGGACCTCGTAATTGGACTCAAACTCTTCCACTACTATTGTTTCAACACATTTGAAGTGTTGGAATTAGATTCGTGACAGTCGAAACAAGTTAGCTCCATCCGTGCGTCAATGTCTTTAATTGGACTCAGTTTGTGTGTTACATTCCGAAGCCTATATAACTTGTGACTTTTTCGCAACCGGTCCTCGTAATTGGACTCAAACTCTTCCATTACTATTGTTTCAACACATTTGAAGTGTTGGAACAAGATGAAGCACAGTCGAAACATGTTAGCTCCATCCGTGCGTCAACGTCTCAAATTGGACTCAGTTTGTGTGTTACATTCCGAAGCCTATAACTTGTGACTCTATCGCAACCGGACCTCGTAATTGGATTCAAACTCTTCCACCACTATTGTTCCAACACATTTGAAGTGTTGGAATAAGATTCCTGACAGTCGAAACAAGTTAGCTCCATCCGTGCGTCAATGTCTTTAATTGGACTCAGTTTGTGTGTTACATTCCGAAGCCTATAACTTGTGACTTTTTCTCAACCGGACCTCGTAATTAGACTCAAACTCTTCCATTACTATTGTTTTAACACATTTGAAGTGTTGGAACAAGATTCGGAACATTCGAAACAAGGTAGCTCCTTCCGTGCGTCAATGTCTTTAATTGGACTCAGTTTGTGGGTTACATTCCGTAGCCTATAACTTGTGACATTTTTGCAACCGGACCTCGTAATTGGACTCAAACTCTTGCAATACTATTGTTTTAAAACATTTGAAGTGTTCGAAAAAGATTGGTGACAGTCGAAATAAGTTAGTTCCATCCGTGCGTCAACGTCTCAAATTTGACTCAGTTTGTGTCTTACAGTCCGAAGCCTATAACTTGTGACTTTTTCGCAACCGGACCTCGTAATTGGACTCAAACTCTTCTATTACTATTGTTTCAACACATTTGAAGTGTTGGAATTAGATTCGTGACAGTCGACACAAGTTAGCTCCATCCGTGCGTCAATGTCTTTATTTGGACTCAGTTTGTGTGTTACATTCCGAAGCCAATAACTTGTGACTTTTTCGCAACCGGACCTCGTAATTGGACTCAAACTCTTCCATTACTATTGTTTCAACACATTTGAAGTGTTGGAACAAGATTCGAAATAGTCGAAACAACTTAGCTCCATCAGTGCGTCAATGTCTTTAATTGGACTCGGTTTGTGTCTTACATTCCGAAGCCTATAACTTGTGACTTTTTCGCAACCGGACCTCGTAATTGGACTCAAACTCTTCAATTACTATTGTTTCAACACATTTGAAGTGTTGGAACAAGATTCGAAATAGTCGAAACAACTTAGCTCCATCAGTGCGTCAACGTCTTTAATTGGACTCGGTTTGTGTCTTACATTCCGAAGCCTATAACTTGTGACTTTTTCGCAACCGGATCTCGTAATTGGACTCAAACTCTTCTATTACTATTGTTTCAACACATTTGAAGTGTTGGAATTAGATTCGTTACAGTTGACACAAGTTAGCTCCATCCGTGCGTCAATGTCTTTATTTGGACTCAGTTTGTGTGTTACATTCCGAAGCCAATAACTTGTGACTTTTTCGCAACCGGACCTCGTAATTGGACTCAAACTCTTCCATTACTATTGTTTCAACACATTTGAAGTGTTGGAACAAGATTCAGCACAGTCGAAACATGTTAGCTCAATCCGTGAGTCAACGTCTCAAATTGGACTCAGTTTGTGTGTTACATTCCGAAGCCTATAACTTGTGACTTTATCGCAACCGGACCTCGTAATTGGACGCAAACTCTTCCATTACTATTGTTTTAACACATTTGAAGTGTGGGAATAAGATTCGTGACAGTCGAAACAAGTTAGCTCCATCCGTGCGTCAATGTCTTTAATTGGACTCAGTTTTAGGGTTACATTCCGTAGCCTATAACTTGTGACATTTTTGCAACCGGACCTCGTAATTGGACTCACACTCTTGCAATACTATTGTTTCAAAACATTTGAAGTGTTGGGAAAAGATTGGTGACAGTCGAAACAAGTTAGCTCCATCCGTGCATCAACGTTTTAAATTTGACTCAGTTTGTGTCTTACATTTCGAAGCCTATAACTTGTGACTTTTTCGCAACCGGACCTCGTAATTGGACTCAAACTCTTCCATTACTATTGTTTCAACACATTTGAAGTGTTGGAATAAGATTTCTGACAGTCGAAACAAGTTAGCTCCATCCGTGCGTCAACGTCTCAAATTGGACTCAGTTTGTGTGTTACATTCCGAAGCCTATAACTTGTGACTTTATCGCAACCGGACCTCGTAGTTGGACTCAAACTCTTCCACTAGTATTGTTCCAACACATTTGAAGTGTGGGAATAAGATTCGTGCCAGTCGAAACAAGTTAGCTCCATCCGTGCGTCAATGTCTTTAATTGGACTCAGTTTGTATTTTATATTCCGAAGCCTATAACTTGTGACTTTTTTGCAACCGGACCTCGTAATTGGACTCAAACTCTTCCATTACTATTGTTTCAACACATTTGAAGTGTTGGAATAAGATTCGTGACAGTCGACACAAGTTAGCTCCATCTGTGCGTCAATGTCTTTAATTGGACTCAGTTTGTGTGTTACATTCCGAAGCCAATAACTTGTGACTTTTTCGCAACAAATTGGACTCAAACTCTTCCATTACTATTGTTTCAACACATTTGAAGTGTTGGAACAAGATTCGAAATAGTCGAAACAAGTTAGCTCCATCAGTGCGTCATCGTCTCAAATTGGACTCGGTTTGTGTCTTACATTCCGAGGCCTATAACTTGTGACTTTTTCGCAACCGGACCTCGTAATTGGACTCAAACTCTTCCATTATTATTGTTTCAACACATTGGAAGTGTTGGAATTAGATTCGTAACAGTCGAAACAAGTTAGCTCCATCCGTGCGTCAATGTCTTTAATTGGACTCAGTTTGTGTGTTACATTCCGAAGCCTATAACTTGTGACTTTTTCTCAACCGCACCTCGTAATTGGACTCAAACTCTTCCATTACTATTGTTTCAACACATTTGAAGTGTTGGAACAAGATTCGGAACAGTCGAAACAAGTTAGCTCCATCCGTGCGTCAATGTCTTTAATTGGACTCAGTTTGTGTGTTACATTCCGAAGCCTATAACTTGTGACTTTTTCTCAACCGGACCTCGTAATTGGACTCAAACTCTTCCATTACTATTGTTTTAACACATTTGAAGTGTGGGAATAAGATTCGTGACAGTCGAAACAAGTTAGCTCCATCCGTGCGCCAATGTCTTTAATTGGACTCAGTTTGAGGGTTACATTCCGTAGCCTATAACTTGTGACATTTTTGCAACCGGACCTCGTAATTGGACTCAAACTCTTGCAATACTATTGTTTGAAAATATTTGAAGTGTTGGGAAAAGATTGATGACAGTTGAAACAAGTTAGCTCCATCCGTGTATCAACGTCTTAAATTTGACTCAGTTTGTGTCTTACATTCCGAAGCCTATAACTTGTGACTTTTTCGCAACCGGACCTCGTAATTGGACTCAAACTCTTCCATTACTATTGTTTCAACACATTTGAAGTGTTGGAATTAGATTCGTGACAGTCGAAATAAGTTAGCTCCATCCGTGCGTCAATGTCTTTAATTGGACTCAGTTTGTGTGTTACATTCCGAAGCCTATAACTTGTGACTTTTTCGCAACCGGTCCTCGTAATTGGACTCAAACTCTTCCATTACTATTGTTTCAACACATTTGAAGTGTTGGAACAAGATTCAGCACAGTCGAAACATGTTAGCTCCATCCGTGCGTCAACGTCTCAAATTGGACTCAGTTTGTGTGTTAGATTCCGAAGCCTATAACTTGTGACTCTATCGCAACCGGACCTCGTAATTGGACTCAAACTCTTCCACTACTATTGTTCTAACACATTTGAAGTGTTGGAATAAGATTCCTGACAGTCGAAACAAGTTAGCTCCATCCGTGCGTCAATGTCTTTAATTGGACTCAGTTTGTGTGTTACATTCCGAAGCCTATAACTTGTGACTTTTTCTCAACCGGACCTCGTAATTGGACTCAAACTCTTCCATTACTATTGTTTCAACACATTTGAAGTGTTGGAACAAGATTCGGAACAGTCGAAACAAGTTAGCTCCATCCGTGCGTCAATGTCTTTAATTGGACTCAGTTTGTGTGTTACATTCCGAGGCCTATAACTTGTGACTTTTTCTCAACCGGACCTCGTAATTGGACTCAAACTCTTCCATTACTATTGTTTCAACACATTTGAAGTGTTGGAACAAGATTCGGAACAGTCGAAACAAGTTAGCTCCATCCGTGCGTCAATGTCTTTAATTGGACTCAGTTTGAGGGTTACATTCCGTAGCCTACAACTTGTGACATTTTTGCAACCGGACCTCGTAATTGGACTCAAACTCTTGCAATACTATTGTTTCAAAATATTGAAGTGTTGGGAAAAGATTGATGACAGTCGAAACAAGTTAGCTCTATCCGTGCATCAACGTCTTAAATTTGACTCAGTTTGTGTCTTACATTCCGAAGCCTATAACTTGTGACTTTTTCGCAACCGGACCTCGTAATTGGACTCAAACTCTTCCATTACTATTGTTTCAACACATTTGAAGTGTTGGAACAAGATTCGGAACAGTCGAAACATATTAGCTCCATCCGTGCATCAATGTCTCAAATTGGACTCAGTTTGTGTGTTACATTCCGAAGCCTATAACTTGTGACTCTATCGCAACCGGACCTCGTAATTGGACTCAAACTCTTCCACTACTATTGTTCCAACACATTTGAAGTGTTGGAATAAGATTCGTGACAGTCGAAACAAGTTAGCTCCATCCGTGCGTCAATGTCTTTAATTGGACTCAGCTAGTGTGTTACATTCCGAAGCCTATAACTTCTGACTTTTTCTCAACCGGACCTCGTAATTGGACTCAAACTCTTCCATTACTATTGTTTCAACACATTTGAAGTGTTGGAACAATATTCGGAACAGTCGAATCAAGTTAGCTCCTTCCGTGCGTCAATGTCTTTAATTGGACTCAGTTTGTGGGTTACATTCCGTAGCCTATAACTTGTCACATTTTTGCAACCGCACCTCGTAATTGGACTCAAACTCTTGCAATACTATTGTTTCAAAACATTTGAAGTGTTCGAAAAAGATTGGTGACAGTTGAAACAAGTTAGCTCCATCCATGCGTCAACGTCTCAAATTTGACTCAGTTTGTGTCTTACAGTCCGAAACCTATAACTTGTGACTTTTTCGCAATCGGACCTCGTAATTGGACTCAAACTCTTCAATTACTATTGTTTCAACATATTTAAAGTGTTGGAACAAGATTCGGGATAGTCGAAACAAGTTAGCTCCATCCGTGCGTCAATGTCTTTAATTGGACTCAGTTTGTGTTTTATATTCCGAAGCATATAACTTGTGACTTTTTTGCAACCGGACCTCGTAATTGGACTCTAACTCTTCCATTACTATTGTTTCAACACATTTGAAGTGTTGGAACAAGATTCGGAACAGTCGAAACATATTAGCTCCATCCGTGCATCAATGTCTCAAATTGGACTCAGTTTGTGTGTTACATTCCGAAGCCTATAACTTGTGACTCTATGCAACCGGACCTCGTAATTGGACTCAAACTCTTCCACTACTATTGTTCCAACACATTTGAAGTGTTGGAATAAGATTCGTGACAGTCGAAACAAGTTAGCTCCATCCGTGCGTCAGTGTCTTTAATTGGACTCAGTTTGTGTGTTACATTCCGAAGCCTATAACTTCTGACTTTTTCTCAACCGGACCTCGTAATTGGACTCAAACTCTTCCATTACTATTGTTTCAACACATTTGAAGTGTTGGAACAAGATTCGGAACATTCGAAACAAGGTAGCTCCATCCGTGCGTCAATGTCTTTAATTGGACTCAGTTTGTGGGTTACATTCCGTAGCCTATAACTTGTGACATTTTTGCAACCGGACCTCGTAATTGGACTCAAACTCTTGCAATACTATTGTTTCAAAATATTTTAAGTGTTGGGAAAAGATTGGTGACAGTCGAAACAAGTTAGCTCCATCCGTGCATCAACGTCTTAAATTTGACTCAGTTTGTGTCTTACATTCCGAAGCCTCTAACTTGTGACTTTTTCTCAACCGGACCTCGTAATTGGACTCAAACTCTTCCATTACTATTGTTTTAACACATTTGAAGTGTGGGAATAAGATTCGTGACAGTCGAAACAAGTTAGCTCCATCCGTGCGCCAATGTCTTTAATTGGACTCAGTTTGAGGGTTACATTCCGTAGCCTATAACTTGTGACATTTTTGCAACCGGACCTCGTAATTGGACTCAAACTCTTGCAATACTATTGTTTCAAAATATTTGAAGTGTTGGGTAAAGATTGATGACAGTTGAAACAAGTTAGCTCCATCCGTGCATCAACGTCTTAAATTTGACTCAGTTTGTGTCTTACATTCCGAAGCCTATAACTTGTGACTTTTTCGCAACCGGACCTCGTAATTGGACTCAAACTCTTCCATTACTATTGTTTTAACACATTTGAAGTGTGGGAATAAGATTCGTGACAGTCGAAACAAGTTAGCTCCATCCGTGCGCCAATGTCTTTAATTGGACTCAGTTTGAGGGTTACATTCCGTAGCCTATAACTTGTGACATTTTTGCAACCGGACCTCGTAATTGGACTCAAACTCTTGCAATACTATTGTTTCAAAATATTTGAAGTGTTGGGTAAAGATTGATGACAGTTGAAACAAGTTAGCTCCATCCGTGCATCAACGTCTTAAATTTGACTCAGTTTGTGTCTTACATTCCGAAGCCTATAACTTGTGACTTTTTCGCAACCGGACCTCGTAATTGGACTCAAACTCTTCCATTACTATTGTTTCAACACATTTGAAGTGTTGGAATTAGATTCGTGACAGTCGAAATAAGTTAGCTCCATCCGTGCGTCAATGTCTTTAATTGGACTCAGTTTGTGTGTTACATTCCGAAGCCTATAACTTGTGACTTTTTCGCAACCGGTCCTCGTAATTGGACTCAAACTCTTCCATTACTATTGTTTCAACACATTTGAAGTGTTGGAACAAGATTCAGCACAGTCGAAACATGTTAGCTCCATCCGTGCGTCAACGTCTCAAATTGGACTCAGTTTGTGTGTTAGATTCCGAAGCCTATAACTTGTGACTCTATCGCAACCGGACCTCGTAATTGGACTCAAACTCTTCCACTACTATTGTTCTAACACATTTGAAGTGTTGGAATAAGATTCCTGACAGTCGAAACAAGTTAGCTCCATCCGTGCGTCAATGTCTTTAATTGGAATCAGTTTGTGTGTTACATTCCGAAGCCTATAACTTGTGACTTTTTTTCAACCGGACCTCGTAATTGGACTCAAACTCTTCCATTACTATTGTTTCAACACATCTGAAGTGTTGGAACAATATTCGGAACAGTCGAAACAAGTTAGCTCCATCCGTGCGTCAATGTCTTTAATTAGACTCAGTTTGTGGGTTACATTCCGTAGCCTATAACTTGTGACATTTTTGCAACCGGACCTCGTAAATGGACTCAAACTCTTGCAATACTATTGTTTCAAAACCTTTGAAGTGTTCGAAAAAGATTGGTGACAGTCGAAACAAGTTAGCTCCATCCCTGCTTCAACGTCTCAAATTGGACTCGGTTTGTGTCTTACATTCCGAAGCCTATAACTTGTGACTTTTTCGCAACCGGACCTCGTAATTGGACTCAAACTCTTCCATTATTATTGTTTCAACACATTGGAAGTGTTGGAATTAGATTCGTGACAGTCGAAACAAGTTAGCTCCATCCGTGCGTCAATGTCTTTAATTGGACTCAGTTTGTGTGTTACATTCCGAAGCCTACAACTTGTGACTTTTTCTCAAACGGACCTCGTAATTGGACTCAAACTCTTCCATTACTATTGTTTCAACACATTTGAAGTGTTGGAACAAGATTCGGAACAGTCGAAACAAGTTAGCTCCATCCGTGCGTCAATGTCTTTAATTGGACTCAGTTTGTGTGTTACATTCCGAGGCCTATAACTTGTAACTTTTTCTCAACCGGACCTCGTAATTGGACTCAAACTCTTCCATTACTATTGTTTCAACACATTTGAAGTGTTGGAACAAGATTCGGAACAGTCGAAACATATTAGCTCCATCCGTGCATCAATGTCTCAAATTGGACTCAGTTTGTGTGTTACATTCCGAAGCCTATAACTTGTGACTCTATCGCAACCGGACCTCGTAATTGGACTCAAACTCTTCCACTACTATTGTTCCAACACATTTGAAGTGTTGGAATAAGATTCGTGACAGTCGAAACAAGTTAGCTCCATCCGTGCGTCAATGTCTTTAATTGGACTCAGTTAGTGTGTTACATTCCGAAGCCTATAACTTCTAACTTTTTCTCAACCGGACCTCGTAATTGGACTCAAACTCTTCCATTACTATTGTTTCAACACATTTGAAGTGTTGGAACAATATTCGGAACAGTCGAATCAAGTTAGCTCCATCCGTGCGTCAATGTCTTTAATTGGACTCAGTTTGTGGGTTACATTCCGTAGCCTATAACTTGTCACATTTTTGCAACCGGACCTCGTAATTGGACTCAAACTGTTGCAATACTATTGTTTCAAAACATTTGAAGTGTTCGAAAAAGATTGGTGACAGTTGAAACAAGTTAGCTCCATCCATGCGTCAACGTCTCAAATTTGACTCAGTTTGTGTCTTACAGTCCGAAACCTATAACTTGTGACTTTTTCGCAATCGGACCTCGTAATTGGACTCAAACTCTTCAATTACTATTGTTTCAACATATTTAAAGTGTTGGAACAAGATTCGGGATAGTCGAAACAAGTTAGCTCCATCCGTGCGTCAATGTCTTTAATTGGACTCAGTTTGTGTTTTATATTCCGAAGCATATAACTTGTGACTTTTTTGCAACCGGACCTCGTAATTGGACTCTAACTCTTCCATTACTATTGTTTCAACACATTTGAAGTGTTGGAACAAGATTCGGAACAGTCGAATCAAGTTAGCTCCATCCGTGCATCAACGTCTTAAATTTGACTCAGTTTGTGTCTTACATTTCGAAGCCTATAACTTGTGACTTTTTCGCAACCGGACCTCGTAATTGGACTCAAACTCTTCCATTACTATTGTTTCAACACATTTGAAGTGTTGGAATAAGATTTCTGACAGTCGAAACAAGTTAGCTCCATCCGTGCGTCAACGTCTCAAATTGGACTCAGTTTGTGTGTTACATTCCGAAGCCTATAACTTGTGACTTTATCGCAACCGGACCTCGTAGTTGGACTCAAACTCTTCCACTAGTATTGTTCCAACACATTTGAAGTGTGGGAATAAGATTCGTGCCAGTCGAAACAAGTTAGCTCCATCCGTGCGTCAATGTCTTTAATTGGACTCAGTTTGTATTTTATATTCCGAAGCCTATAACTTGTGACTTTTTTGCAACCGGACCTCGTAATTGGACTCAACCTCTTCCATTACTATTGTTTCAACACATTTGAAGTGTTGGAATAAGATTCGTGACAGTCGACACAAGTTAGCTCCATCTGTGCGTCAATGTCTTTAATTGGACTCAGTTTGTGTGTTACATTCCGAAGCCAATAACTTGTGACTTTTTCGCAACCGGACCTCGCAATTGGACTCAAACTCTTCCATTACTATTGTTTCAACACATTTGAAGTGTTGGAACAAGATTCGAAATAGTCGAAACAAGTTAGCTCCATCAGTGCGTCATCGTCTCAAATTGGACTCGGTTTGTGTCTTACATTCCGAAGCCTATAACTTGTGACTTTTTCGCAACCGGACCTCGTAATTGGACTCAAACTCTTCCATTATTATTGTTTCAACACATTGGAAGTGTTGGAATTAGATTCGTGACAGTCGAAACAAGTTAGCTCCATCCGTGCGTCAATGTCTTTAATTGGACTCAGTTTGTGTGTTACATTCCGAAGCCTATAACTTGTGACTTTTTCTCAACCGGACCTCGTAATTGGACTCAAACTCTTCCATTACTATTGTTTCAACACATTTGAAGTGTTGGAACAAGATTCGGAACAGTCGAAACAAGTTAGCTCCATCCGTGCGTCAATGTCTTTAATTGGACTCAGTTTGTGTATTACATTCCGAAGCCTATAACTTGTGACTTTTTCTCAACCGGACCTCGTAATTGGACTCAAACTCTTCCATTACTATTGTTTTAACACATTTGAAGTGTGGGAATAAGATTCGTGACAGTCGAAACAAGTTAGCTCCATCCGTGCGCCAATGTCTTTAATTGGACTCAGTTTGAGGGTTACATTCCGTAGCCTATAACTTGTGACATTTTTGCAACCGGACCTCGTAATTGGACTCAAACTCTTGCAATACTATTGTTTCAAAATATTTGAAGTGTTGGGAAAAGATTGATGACAGTTGAAACAAGTTAGCTCCATCCGTGCATCAACGTCTTAAATTTGACTCAGTTTGTGTCTTACATTCCGAAGCCTATAACTTGTGACTTTTTCGCAACCGGACCTCGTAATTGGACTCAAACTCTTCCATTACTATTGTTTCAACACATTTGAAGTGTTGGAATTAGATTCGTGACAGTCGAAATAAGTTAGCTCCATCCGTGCGTCAATGTCTTTAATTGGACTCAGTTTGTGTGTTACATTCCGAAGCCTATAACTTGTGACTTTTTCGCAACCGGTCCTCGTAATTGGACTCAAACTCTTCCATTACTATTGTTTCAACACATTTGAAGTGTTGGAACAAGATTCAGCACAGTCGAAACATGTTAGCTCCATCCGTGCGTCAACGTCTCAAATTGGACTCAGTTTGTGTGTTAGATTCCGAAGCCTATAACTTGTGACTCTATCGCAACCGGACCTCGTAATTGGACTCAAACTCTTCCACTACTATTGTTCTAACACATTTGAAGTGTTGGAATAAGATTCCTGACAGTCGAAACAAGTTAGCTCCATCCGTGCGTCAATGTCTTTAATTGGACTCAGTTTGTGTGTTACATTCCGAAGCCTATAACTTGTGACTTTTTTTCAACCGGACCTCGTAATTGGACTCAAACTCTTCCATTACTATTGTTTCAACACATTTGAAGTGTTGGAACAATATTCGGAACAGTCGAAACAAGTTAGCTCCATCCGTGCGTCAATGTCTTTAATTGGACTCAGTTTGTGGGTTACATTCCGTAGCCTATAACTTGTGACATTTTTGCAACCGGACCTCGTAAATGGACTCAAACTCTTGCAATTTGTTTCAAAACCTTTGAAGTGTTCGAAAAAGATTGGTGACAGTCGAAACAAGTTAGCTCCATCCCTGCTTCAACGTCTCAAATTGGACTCGGTTTGTGTCTTACATTCCGTAGCCTATAACTTGTGACTTTTTCGCAACCGGACCTCGTAATTGGACTCAAACTCTTCCATTATTATTGTTTCAACACATTGGAAGTGTTGGAATTAGATTCGTGACAGTCGAAACAAGTTAGCTCCATCCGTGCGTCAATGTCTTTAATTGGACTCAGTTTGTGTGTTACATTCCGAAGCCTATAACTTGTGACTTTTTCTCAACCGGACCTCGTAATTGGACTCAAACTCTTCCATTACTATTGTTTCAACACATTTGAAGTGTTGGAACAAGATTCGGAACAGTCGAAACAAGTTAGCTCCATCCGTGCGTCAATGTCTTTAATTGGACTCAGTTTGTGTGTTACATTCCGAGGCCTATAACTTGTGACTTTTTCTCAACCGGACCTCGTAATTGGACTCAAACTCTTCCATTACTATTGTTTCAACACATTTGAAGTGTTGGAACAAGATTCGGAACAGTCGAAACAAGTTAGCTCCATCCGTGCGTCAATGTCTTTAATTGGACTCAGTTTGAGGGTTACATTCCGTAGCCTACAACTTGTGACATTTTTGCAACCGGACCACGTAATTGGACTCAAACTCTTGCAATACTATTGTTTCAAAATATTTGAAGTGTTGGGAAAAGATTGATGACAGTCGAAACAAGTTAGCTCTATCCGTGCATCAACGTCTTAAATTTGACTCAGTTTGTGTCTTACATTCCGAAGCCTATAACTTGTGACTTTTTCGCAACCGGACCTCGTAATTGGACTCAAACTCTTCCATTACTATTGTTTCAACACATTTGAAGTGTTGGAACAAGATTCGGAACAGTCGAAACATATTAGCTCCATCCGTGCATCAATGTCTCAAATTGGACTCAGTTTGTGTGTTACATTCCGAAGCCTATAACTTGTGACTCTATCGCAACCGGACCTCGTAATTGGACTCAACCTCTTCCACTACTATTGTTCCAACACATTTGAAGTGTTGGAATAAGATTCGTGACAGTCGAAACAAGTTAGCTCCATCCGTGCGTCAATGTCTTTAATTGGACTCAGTTAGTGTGTTACATTCCGAAGCCTATAACTTCTGACTTTTTCTCAACCGGACCTCGTAATTGGACTCAAACTCTTCCATTACTATTGTTTCAACACATTTGAAGTGTTGGAACAATATTCGGAACAGTCGAATCAAGTTAGCTCCATCCGTGCGTCAATGTCTTTAATTGGACTCAGTTTGTGGGTTACATTCCGTAGCCTATAACTTGTCACATTTTTGCAACCGGACCTCGTAATTGGACTCAAACTCTTGCAATACTATTGTTTCAAAACATTTGAAGTGTTCGAAAAAGATTGGTGACAGTTGAAACAAGTTAGCTCCATCCATGCGTCAACGTCTCAAATTTGACTCAGTTTGTGTCTTACAGTCCGAAACCTATAACTTGTGACTTTTTCGCAATCGGACCTTGTAATTGGACTCAAACTCTTCAATTACTATTGTTTCAACATATTTAAAGTGTTGGAACAAGATTCGGGATAGTCGAAACAAGTTAGCTCCATCCGTGCGTCAATGTCTTTAATTGGACTCAGTTTGTGTTTTATATTCCGAAGCATATAACTTGTGACTTTTTTGCAACCGGACCTCGTAATTGGACTCTAACTCTTCCATTACTATTGTTTCAACACATTTGAAGTGTTGGAACAAGATTCGGAACAGTCGAAACATATTAGCTCCATCCGTGCATCAATGTCTCAAATTGGACTCAGTTTGTGTGTTACATTCCGAAGCCTATAACTTGTGACTCTATGCAACCGGACCTCGTAATTGGACTCAAACTCTTCCACTACTATTGTTCCAACACATTTGAAGTGTTGGAATAAGATTCGTGACAGTCGAAACAAGTTAGCTCCATCCGTGCGTCAGTGTCTTTAATTGGACTCAGTTTGTGTGTTACATTCCGAAGCCTATAACTTCTGACTTTTTCTCAACCGGACCTCGTAATTGGACTCAAACTCTTCCATTACTATTGTTTCAACACATTTGAAGTGTTGGAACAAGATTCGGAACATTCGAAACAAGGTAGCTCCATCCGTGCGTCAATGTCTTTAATTGGACTCAGTTTGTGGGTTACATTCCGTAGCCTATAACTTGTGACATTTTTGCAACCGGACCTCGTAATTGGACTCAAACTCTTGCAATACTATTGTTTCAAAATATTTGAAGTGTTGGGAAAAGATTGGTGACAGTCGAAACAAGTTAGCTCCATCCGTGCATCAACGTCTTAAATTTGACTCAGTTTGTGTCTTACATTCCGAAGCCTCTAACTTGTGACTTTTTCTCAACCGGACCTCGTAATTGGACTCAAACTCTTCCATTACTATTGTTTTAACACATTTGAAGTGTGGGAATAAGATTCGTGACAGTCGAAACAAGTTAGCTCCATCCGTGCGCCAATGTCTTTAATTGGACTCAGTTTGAGGGTTACATTCCGTAGCCTATAACTTGTGACATTTTTGCAACCGGACCTCGTAATTGGACTCAAACTCTTGCAATACTATTGTTTCAAAATATTTGAAGTGTTGGGTAAAGATTGATGACAGTTGAAACAAGTTAGCTCCATCCGTGCATCAACGTCTTAAATTTGACTCAGTTTGTGTCTTACATTCTGAAGCCTATAACTTGTGACTTTTTCGCAACCGGACCTCGTAATTGGACTCAAACTCTTCCATTACTATTGTTTCAACACATTTGAAGTGTTGGAATTAGATTCGTGACAGTCGAAATAAGTTAGCTCCATCCGTGCGTCAATGTCTTTAATTGGACTCAGTTTGTGTGTTACATTCCGAAGCCTATAACTTGTGACTTTTTCGCAACCGGTCCTCGTAATTGGACTCAAACTCTTCCATTACTATTGTTTCAACACATTTGAAGTGTTGGAACAAGATTCAGCACAGTCGAAACATGTTAGCTCCATCCGTGCGTCAACGTCTCAAATTGGACTCAGTTTGTGTGTTAGATTCCGAAGCCTATAACTTGTGACTCTATCGCAACCGGACCTCGTAATTGGACTCAAACTCTTCCACTACTATTGTTCTAACACATTTGAAGTGTTGGAATAAGATTCCTGACAGTCGAAACAAGTTAGCTCCATCCGTGCGTCAATGTCTTTAATTGGACTCAGTTTGTGTGTTACATTCCGAAGCCTATAACTTGTGACTTTTTTTCAACCGGACCTCGTAATTGGACTCAAACTCTTCCATTACTATTGTTTCAACACATTTGAAGTGTTGGAACAATATTCGGAACAGTCGAAACAAGTTAGCTCCATCCGTGCGTCAATGTCTTTAATTGGACTCAGTTTGTGGGTTACATTCCGTAGCCTATAACTTGTGACATTTTTGCAACCGGACCTCGTAAATGGACTCAAACTCTTGCAATACTATTGTTTCAAAACCTTTGAAGTGTTCGAAAAAGATTGGTGACAGTCGAAACAAGTTAGCTCCATCCCTGCTTCAACGTCTCAAATTGGACTCGGTTTGTGTCTTACATTCCGAAGCCTATAACTTGTGACTTTTTCGCAACCGGACCTCGTAATTGGACTCAAACTCTTCCATTATTATTGTTTCAACACATTGGAAGTGTTGGAATTAGATTCGTGACAGTCGAAACAAGTTAGCTCCATCCGTGCGTCAATGTCTTTAATTGGACTCAGTTTGTGGGTTACATTCCGTAGCCTATAACTTGTGACATTTTTGCAACCGGACCTCGTAATTGGACTCAAACTCTTCCATTACTATTGTTTCAACACATTTGAAGTGTTGGAACAAGATTCGGAACAGTCGAAACAAGTTAGCTCCATCCGTGCGTCAATGTCTTTAATTGGACTCAGTTTGTGTGTTACATTCCGAGGCCTATAACTTGTGACTTTTTCTCAACCGGACCTCGTAATTGGACTCAAACTCTTCCATTACTATTGTTTCAACACATTTGAAGTGTTGGAACAAGATTCGGAACAGTCGAAACAAGTTAGCTCCATCCGTGCGTCAATGTCTTTAATTGGACTCAGTTTGAGGGTTACATTCCGTAGCCTACAACTTGTGACATTTTTGCAACCGGACCACGTAATTGGACTCAAACTCTTGCAATACTATTGTTTCAAAATATTTGAAGTGTTGGGAAAAGATTGATGACAGTCGAAACAAGTTAGCTCTATCCGTGCATCAACGTCTTAAATTTGACTCAGTTTGTGTCTTACATTCCGAAGCCTATAACTTGTGACTTTTTCGCAACCGGACCTCTTAATTGGACTCAAACTCTTCCATTACTATTGTTTCAACACATTTGAAGTGTTGGAACAAGATTCGGAACAGTCGAAACATATTAGCTCCATCCGTGCATCAATGTCTCAAATTGGACTCAGTTTGTGTGTTACATTCCGAAGCCTATAACTTGTGACTCTATCGCAACCGGACCTCGTAATTGGACTCAAACTCTTCCACTACTATTGTTCCAACACATTTGAAGTGTTGGAATAAGATTCGTGACAGTCGAAACAAGTTAGCTCCATCCGTGCGTCAATGTCTTTAATTGGACTCAGTTAGTGTGTTACATTCCGAAGCCTATAACTTCTGACTTTTTCTCAACCGGACCTCGTAATTGGACTCAAACTCTTCCATTACTATTGTTTCAACACATTTGAAGTGTTGGAACAATATTCGGAACAGTCGAAACAAGTTAGCTCCATCCGTGCGTCAATGTCTTTAATTGGACTCAGTTTGTGGGTTACATTCCGTAGCCTATAACTTGTGACATTTTTGCAACCGGACCTCGTAAATGGACTCAAACTCTTGCAATACTATTGTTGCAAAACCTTTGAAGTGTTCGAAAAAGATTGGTGACAGTCGAAACAAGTTAGCTCCATCCCTGCTTCAACGTCTCAAATTGGACTCGGTTTGTGTCTTACATTCCGAAGCCTATAACTTGTGACTTTTTCGCAACCGGACCTCGTAATTGGACTCAAACTCTTCCATTATTATTGTTTCAACACATTGGAAGTGTTGGAATTAGATTCGTGACAGTCGAAACAAGTTAGCTCCATCCGTGCGTCAATGTCTTTAATTGGACTCAGTTTGTGTGTTACATTCCGAAGCCTACAACTTGTGACTTTTTCTCAACCGGACCTCGTAATTGGACTCTAACTCTTCCATTACTATTGTTTCAACACATTTGAAGTGTTGGAACAAGATTCGGAACAGTCGAAACATATTAGCTCCATCCGTGCATCAATGTCTCAAATTGGACTCAGTTTGTGTGTTACATTCCGAAGCCTATAACTTGTGACTCTATGCAACCGGACCTCGTAATTGGACTCAAACTCTTCCACTACTATTGTTCCAACACATTTGAAGTGTTGGAATAAGATTCGTGACAGTCGAAACAAGTTAGCTCCATCCGTGCGTCAGTGTCTTTAATTGGACTCAGTTTGTGTGTTACATTCCGAAGCCTATAACTTCTGACTTTTTCTCAACCGGACCTCGTAATTGGACTCAAACTCTTCCATTACTATTGTTTCAACACATTTGAAGTGTTGGAACAAGATTCGGAACATTCGAAACAAGGTAGCTCCATCCGTGCGTCAATGTCTTTAATTGGACTCAGTTTGTGGGTTACATTCCGTAGCCTATAACTTGTGACATTTTTGCAACCGGACCTCGTAATTGGACTCAAACTCTTGCAATACTATTGTTTCAAAATATTTGAAGTGTTGGGAAAAGATTGGTGACAGTCGAAACAAGTTAGCTCCATCCGTGCATCAACGTCTTAAATTTGACTCAGTTTGTGTCTTACATTCCGAAGCCTCTAACTTGTGACTTTTTTTCAACCGGACCTCGTAATTGGACTCAAACTCTTCCATTACTATTGTTTTAACACATTTGAAGTGTGGGAATAAGATTCGTGACAGTCGAAACAAGTTAGCTCCATCCGTGCGCCAATGTCTTTAATTGGACTCAGTTTGAGGGTTACATTCCGTAGCCTATAACTTGTGACATTTTTGCAACCGGACCTCGTAATTGGACTCAAACTCTTGCAATACTATTGTTTCAAAATATTTGAAGTGTTGGGTAAAGATTGATGACAGTTGAAACAAGTTAGCTCCATCCGTGCATCAACGTCTTAAATTTGACTCAGTTTGTGTCTTACATTCCGAAGCCTATAACTTGTGACTTTTTCGCAACCGGACCTCGTAATTGGACTCAAACTCTTCCATTACTATTGTTTCAACACATTTGAAGTGTTGGAATTAGATTCGTGACAGTCGAAATAAGTTAGCTCCATCCGTGCGTCAATGTCTTTAATTGGACTCAGTTTGTGTGTTACATTCCGAAGCCTATAACTTGTGACTTTTTCGCAACCGGTCCTCGTAATTGGACTCAAACTCTTCCATTACTATTGTTTCAACACATTTGAAGTGTTGGAACAAGATTCAGCACAGTCGAAACATGTTAGCTCCATCCGTGCGTCAACGTCTCAAATTGGACTCAGTTTGTGTGTTAGATTCCGAAGCCTATAACTTGTGACTCTATCGCAACCGGACCTCGTAATTGGACTCAAACTCTTCCACTACTATTGTTCTAACACATTTGAAGTGTTGGAATAAGATTCCTGACAGTCGAAACAAGTTAGCTCCATCCGTGCGTCAATGTCTTTAATTGGACTCAGTTTGTGTGTTACATTCCGAAGCCTATAACTTGTGACTTTTTTTCAACCGGACCTCGTAATTGGACTCAAACTCTTCCATTACTATTGTTTCAACACATTTGAAGTGTTGGAACAATATTCGGAACAGTCGAAACAAGTTAGCTCCATCCGTGCGTCAATGTCTTTAATTGGACTCAGTTTGTGTGTTACATTCCGAAGCCTATAACTTGTGACTTTTTCTCAACCGGACCTCATAATTGGACTCAAACTCTTCCATTACTATTGTTTCAACACATTTGAAGTGTTGGAACAAGATTCGGAACAGTCGAAACAAGTTAGCTCCATCCGTGCGTCAATGTCTTTAATTGGACTCAGTTTGTGTGTTACATTCCGAGGCCTATAACTTGTGACTTTTTCTCAACCGGACCTCGTAATTGGACTCAAACTCTTCCATTACTATTGTTTCAACACATTTGAAGTGTTGGAACAAGATTCGGAACAGTCGAAACAAGTTAGCTCCATCCGTGCGTCAATGTCTTTAATTGGACTCAGTTTGAGGGTTACATTCCGTAGCCTACAACTTGTGACATTTTTGCAACCGGACCTCGTAATTGGACTCAAACTCTTGCAATACTATTGTTTCAAAATATTTGAAGTGTTGGGAAAAGATTGATGACAGTCGAAACAAGTTAGCTCTATCCGTGCATCAACGTCTTAAATTTGACTCAGTTTGTGTCTTACATTCCGAAGCCTATAACTTGTGACTTTTTCGCAACCGGACCTCGTAATTGGACTCAAACTCTTCCATTACTATTGTTTCAACACATTTGAAGTGTTGGAACAAGATTCGGAACAGTCGAAACATATTAGCTCCATCCGTGCATCAATGTCTCAAATTGGACTCAGTTTGTGTGTTACATTCCGAAGCCTATAACTTGTGACTCTATCGCAACCGGACCTCGTAATTGGACTCAAACTCTTCCACTACTATTGTTCCAATACATTTGAAGTGTTGGAATAAGATTCGTGACAGTCGAAACAAGTTAGCTCCATCCGTGCGTCAATGTCTTTAATTGGACTCAGTTAGTGTGTTACATTCCGAAGCCTATAACTTGTGACTTTTTCGCAACCGGTCCTCGTAATTGGACTCAAACTCTTCCATTACTATTGTTTCAACACATTTGAAGTGTTGGAACAAGATTCAGCACAGTCGAAACATGTTAGCTCCATCCGTGCGTCAACGTCTCAAATTGGACTCAGTTTGTGTGTTAGATTCCGAAGCCTATAACTTGTGACTCTATCGCAACCGGACCTCGTAATTGGACTCAAACTCTTCCACTACTATTGTTCTAACACATTTGAAGTGCTGGAATAAGATTCCTGACAGTCGAAACAAGTTAGCTCCATCCGTGCGTCAATGTCTTTAATTGGACTCAGTTTGTGTGTTACATTCCGAAGCCTATAACTTGTGACTTTTTTTCAACCGGACCTCGTAATTGGACTCAAACTCTTCCATTACTATTGTTTCAACACATTTGAAGTGTTGGAACAATATTCGGAACAGTCGAAACAAGTTAGCTCCATCCGTGCGTCAGTGTCTTTAATTGGACTCAGTTTGTGGGTTACATTCCGTAGCCTATAACTTGTGACATTTTTGCAACCGGACCTCGTAAATGGACTCAAACTCTTGCAATACTATTGTTTCAAAACCTTTGAAGTGTTCGAAAAAGATTGGTGACAGTCGAAACAAGTTAGCTCCATCCCTGCTTCAACGTCTCAAATTGGACTCGGTTTGTGTCTTACATTCCGAAGCCTATAACTTGTGACTTTTTCGCAACCGGACCACGTAATTGGACTCAAACTCTTGCAATACTATTGTTTCAAAATATTTGAAGTGTTGGGAAAAGATTGATGACAGTCGAAACAAGTTAGCTCTATCCGTGCATCAACGTCTTAAATTTGACTCAGTTTGTGTCTTACATTCCGAAGCCTATAACTTGTGACTTTTTCGCAACCGGACCTCGTAATTGGACTCAAACTCTTCCATTACTATTGTTTCAACACATTTGAAGTGTTGGAACAAGATTCGGAACAGTCGAAACATATTAGCTCCATCCGTGCATCAATGTCTCAAATTGGACTCAGTTTGTGTGTTACATTCCGAAGCCTATAACTTGTGACTCTATCGCAACCGGACCTCGTAATTGGACTCAAACTCTTGCACTACTATTGTTCCAACACATTTGAAGTGTTGGAATAAGATTCGTGACAGTCGAAACAAGTTAGCTCCATCCGTGCGTCAATGTCTTTAATTGGACTCAGTTAGTGTGTTACATTCCGAAGCCTATAACTTCTGACTTTTTCTCAACCGGACCTCGTAATTGGACTCAAACTCTTCCATTACTATTGTTTCAACACATTTGAAGTGTTGGAACAATATTCGGAACAGTCGAAACAAGTTAGCTCCATCCGTGCGTCAATGTCTTTAATTGGACTCAGTTTGTGGGTTACATTCCGTAGCCTATAACTTGTGACATTTTTGCAACCGGACCTCGTAAATGGACTCAAACTCTTGCAATACTATTGTTTCAAAACCTTTGAAGTGTTCGAAAAAGATTGGTGACAGTCGAAACAAGTTAGCTCCATCCCTGCTTCAACGTCTCAAATTGGACTCGGTTTGTGTCTTACATTCCGAAGCCTATAACTTGTGACTTTTTCGCAACCGGACCTCGTAATTGGACTCAAACTCTTCCATTATTATTGTTTCAACACATTGGAAGTGTTGGAATTAGATTCGTGACAGTCGAAACAAGTTAGCTCCATCCGTGCGTCAATGTCTTTAATTGGACTCAGTTTGTGTGTTACATTCCGAAGCCTACAACTTGTGACTTTTTCTCAACCGGACCTCGTAATTGGACTCTAACTCTTCCATTACTATTGTTTCAACACATTTGAAGTGTTGGAACAAGATTCGGAACAGTCGAAACATATTAGCTCCATCCGTGCATCAATGTCTCAAATTGGACTCAGTTTGTGTGTTACATTCCGAAGCCTATAACTTGTGACTCTATGCAACCGGACCTCGTAATTGGACTCAAACTCTTCCACTACTATTGTTCCAACACATTTGAAGTGTTGGAATAAGATTCGTGACAGTCGAAACAAGTTAGCTCCATCCGTGCGTCAGTGTCTTTAATTGGACTCAGTTTGTGTGTTACATTCCGAAGCCTATAACTTCTGACTTTTTCTCAACCGGACCTCGTAATTGGACTCAAACTCTTCCATTACTATTGTTTCAACACATTTGAAGTGTTGGAACAAGATTCGGAACATTCGAAACAAGGTAGCTCCATCCGTGCGTCAATGTCTTTAATTGGACTCAGTTTGTGGGTTACATTCCGTAGCCTATAACTTGTGACATTTTTGCAACCGGACCTCGTAATTGGACTCGAACTCTTGCAATACTATTGTTTCAAAATATTTGAAGTGTTGGGTAAAGATTGATGACAGTTGAAACAAGTTAGCTCCATCCGTGCATCAACGTCTTAAATTTGACTCAGTTTGTGTCTTACATTCCGAAGCCTGTAACTTGTGACTTTTTCGCAACCGGACCTCGTAATTGGACTCAAACTCTTCCATTACTATTGTTTCAACACATTTGAAGTGTTGGAATTAGATTCGTGACAGTCGAAATAAGTTAGCTCCATCCGTGCGTCAATGTCTTTAATTGGACTCAGTTTGTGTGTTACATTCCGAAGCCTATAACTTGTGACTTTTTCGCAACCGGTCCTCGTAATTGGACTCAAACTCTTCCATTACTATTGTTTCAACACATTTGAAGTGTTGGAACAAGATTCAGCACAGTCGAAACATGTTAGCTCCATCCGTGCGTCAACGTCTCAAATTGGACTCAGTTTGTGTGTTAGATTCCGAAGCCTATAACTTGTGACTCTATCGCAACCGGACCTCGTAATTGGACTCAAACTCTTCCACTACTATTGTTCTAACACATTTGAAGTGTTGGAATAAGATTCCTGACAGTCGAAACAAGTTAGCTCCATCCGTGCGTCAATGTCTTTAATTGGACTCAGTTTGTGTGTTACATTCCGAAGCCTATAACTTGTGACTTTTTTTCAACCGGACCTCGTAATTGGACTCAAACTCTTCCATTACTATTGTTTCAACACATTTGAAGTGTTGGAACAATATTCGGAACAGTCGAAACAAGTTAGCTCCATCCGTGCGTCAATGTCTTTAATTGGACTCAGTTTGTGGGTTACATTCCGTAGCCTATAACTTGTGACATTTTTGCAACCGGACCTCGTAAATGGACTCAAACTCTTGCAATACTATTGTTTCAAAACCTTTGAAGTGTTCGAAAAAGATTGGTGACAGTCGAAACAAGTTAGCTCCATCCCTGCTTCAACGTCTCAAATTGGACTCGGTTTGTGTCTTACATTCCGAAGCCTATAACTTGTGACTTTTTCGCAACCGGACCTCGTAATTGGACTCAAACTCTTCCATTATTATTGTTTCAACACATTGGAAGTGTTGGAATTAGATTCGTGACAGTCGAAACAAGTTAGCTCCATCCGTGCGTCAATGTCTTTAATTGGACTCAGTTTGTGTGTTACATTCCGAAGCCTACAACTTGTGACTTTTTCTCAACCGGACCTCGTAATTGGACTCAAACTCTTCCATTACTATTGTTTCAACACATTTGAAGTGTTGGAACAAGATTCGGAACAGTCGAAACAAGTTAGCTCCATCCGTGCGTCAATGTCTTTAATTGGACTCAGTTTGTGTGTTACATTCCGAGGCCTATAACTTGTGACTTTTTCTCAACCGGACCTCGTAATTGGACTCAAACTCTTCCATTACTATTGTTTCAACACATTTGAAGTGTTGGAACAAGATTCGGAATAGTCGAAACAAGTTAGCTCCATCCGTGCGTCAATGTCTTTAATTGGACTCAGTTTGAGGGTTACATTCCGTAGCCTACAACTTGTGACATTTTTGCAACCGGACCACGTAATTGGACTCAAACTCTTGCAATACTATTGTTTCAAAATATTTGAAGTGTTGGGAAAAGATTGATGACAGTCGAAACAAGTTAGCTCTATCCGTGCATCAACGTCTTAAATTTGACTCAGTTTGTGTCTTACATTCCGAAGCCTATAACTTGTGACTTTTTCGCAACCGGACCTCGTAATTGGACTCAAACTCTTCCATTACTATTATTTCAACACATTTGAAGTGTTGGAATTAGATTCGTGACAGTCGAAATAAGTTAGCTCCATCCGTGCGTCAATGTCTTTAATTGGACTCAGTTTGTGTGTTACATTCCGAAGCCTATAACTTGTGACTTTTTCGCAACCGGTCCTCGTAATTGGACTCAAACTCTTCCATTACTATTGTTTCAACACATTTGAAGTGTTGGAACAAGATTCAGCACAGTCGAAACATGTTAGCTCCATCCGTGCGTCAACGTCTCAAATTGGACTCAGTTTGTGTGTTAGATTCCGAAGCCTATAACTTGTGACTCTATCGCAACCGGACCTCGTAATTGGACTCAAACTCTTCCACTACTATTGTTCTAACACATTTGAAGTGTTGGAATAAGATTCCTGACAGTCGAAACAAGTTAGCTCCATCCGTGCGTCAATGTCTTTAATTGGACTCAGTTTGTGTGTTACATTCCGAAGCCTATAACTTGTGACTTTTTTTCAACCGGACCTCGTAATTGGACTCAAACTCTTCCATTACTATTGTTTCAACACATTTGAAGTGTTGGAACAATATTCGGAACAGTCGAAACAAGTTAGCTCCATCCGTGCGTCAGTGTCTTTAATTGGACTCAGTTTGTGGGTTACATTCCGTAGCCTATAACTTGTGACATTTTTGCAACCGGACCTCGTAAATGGACTCAAACTCTTGCAATACTATTGTTTCAAAACCTTTGAAGTGTTCGAAAAAGATTGGTGACAGTCGAAACAAGTTAGCTCCATCCCTGCTTCAACGTCTCAAATTGGACTCGGTTTGTGTCTTACATTCCGAAGCCTATAACTTGTGACTTTTTCGCAACCGGACCTCGTAATTGGACTCAAACTCTTCCATTATTATTGTTTCAACACATTGGAAGTGTTGGAATTAGATTCGTGACAGTCGAAACAAGTTAGCTCCATCCGTGCGTCAATGTCTTTAATTGGACTCAGTTTGTGTGTTACATTCCGAAGCCTACAACTTGTGACTTTTTCTCAACCGGACCTCGTAATTGGACTCAAACTCTTCCATTACTATTGTTTCAACACATTTGAAGTGTTGGAACAAGATTCGGAACAGTCGAAACAAGTTAGCTCCATCCGTGCGTCAATGTCTTTAATTGGACTCAGTTTGTGTGTTACATTCCGAGGCCTATAACTTGTGACTTTTTCTCAACCGGACCTCGTAATTGGACTCAAACTCTTCCATTACTATTGTTTCAACACATTTGAAGTGTTGGAACAAGATTCGGAACAGTCGAAACAAGTTAGCTCCATCCGTGCGTCAATGTCTTTAATTGGACTCAGTTTGAGGGTTACATTCCGTAGCCTACAACTTGTGACATTTTTGCAACCGGACCACGTAATTGGACTCAAACTCTTGCAATACTATTGTTTCAAAATATTTGAAGTGTTGGGAAAAGATTGATGACAGTCGAAACAAGTTAGCTCTATCCGTGCATCAACGTCTTAAATTTGACTCAGTTTGTGTCTTACATTCCGAAGCCTATAACTTGTGACTTTTTCGCAACCGGACCTCGTAATTGGACTCAAACTCTTCCATTACTATTGTTTCAACACATTTGAAGTGTTGGAACAAGATTCGGAACAGTCGAAACATATTAGCTCCATCCGTGCATCAATGTCTCAAATTGGACTCAGTTTGTGTGTTACATTCCGAAGCCTATAACTTGTGACTCTATCGCAACCGGACCTCGTAATTGGACTCAAACTCTTCCACTACTATTGTTCCAACACATTTGAAGTGTTGGAATAAGATTCGTGACAGTCGAAACAAGTTAGCTCCATCCGTGCGTCAATGTCTTTAATTGGACTCAGTTAGTGTGTTACATTCCGAAGCCTATAACTTCTGACTTTTTCTCAACCGGACCTCGTAATTGGACTCAAACTCTTCCATTACTATTGTTTCAACACATTTGAAGTGTTGGAACAATATTCGGAACAGTCGAAACAAGTTAGCTCCATCCGTGCGTCAATGTCTTTAATTGGACTCAGTTTGTGGGTTACATTCCGTAGCCTATAACTTGTGACATTTTTGCAACCGGACCTCGTAAATGGACTCAAACTCTTGCAATACTATTGTTTCAAAACCTTTGAAGTGTTCGAAAAAGATTGGTGACAGTCGAAACAAGTTAGCTCCATCCCTGCTTCAACGTCTCAAATTGGACTCGGTTTGTGTCTTACATTCCGAAGCCTATAACTTGTGACTTTTTCGCAATCGGACCTCGTAATTGGACTCAAACTCTTCCATTATTATTGTTTCAACACATTGGAAGTGTTGGAATTAGATTCGTGACAGTCGAAACAAGTTAGCTCCATCCGTGCGTCAATGTCTTTAATTGGACTCAGTTTGTGTGTTACATTCCGAAGCCTACAACTTGTGACTTTTTCTCAACCGGACCTCGTAATTGGACTCTAACTCTTCCATTACTATTGTTTCAACACATTTGAAGTGTTGGAACAAGATTCGGAACAGTCGAAACATATTAGCTCCATCCGTGCATCAATGTCTCAAATTGGACTCAGTTTGTGTGTTACATTCCGAAGCCTATAACTTGTGACTCTATGCAACCGGACCTCGTAATTGGACTCAAACTCTTCCACTACTATTGTTCCAACACATTTGAAGTGTTGGAATAAGATTCGTGACAGTCGAAACAAGTTAGCTCCATCCGTGCGTCAGTGTCTTTAATTGGACTCAGTTTGTGTGTTACATTCCGAAGCCTATAACTTCTGACTTTTTCTCAACCGGACCTCGTAATTGGACTCAAACTCTTCCATTACTATTGTTTCAACACATTTGAAGTGTTGGAACAAGATTCGGAACATTCGAAACAAGGTAGCTCCATCCGTGCGTCAATGTCTTTAATTGGACTCAGTTTGTGGGTTACATTCCGTAGCCTATAACTTGTGACATTTTTGCAACCGGACCTCGTAATTGGACTCAAACTCTTGCAATACTATTGTTTCAAAATATTTGAAGTGTTGGGAAAAGATTGGTGACAGTCGAAACAAGTTAGCTCCATCCGTGCATCAACGTCTTAAATTTGACTCAGTTTGTGTCTTACATTCCGAAGCCTCTAACTTGTGACTTTTTCTCAACCGGACCTCGTAATTGGACTCAAACTCTTCCATTACTATTGTTTTAACACATTTGAAGTGTGGGAATAAGATTCGTGACAGTCGAAACAAGTTAGCTCCATCCGTGCGCCAATGTCTTTAATTGGACTCAGTTTGAGGGTTACATTCCGTAGCCTATAACTTGTGACATTTTTGCAACCGGACCTCGTAATTGGACTCAAACTCTTGCAATACTATTGTTTCAAAATATTTGAAGTGTTGGGTAAAGATTGATGACAGTTGAAACAAGTTAGCTCCATCCGTGCATCAACGTCTTAAATTTGACTCAGTTTGTGTCTTACATTCCGAAGCCTATAACTTGTGACTTTTTCGCAACCGGACCTCGTAATTGGACTCAAACTCTTCCATTACTATTGTTTCAACACATTTGAAGTGTTGGAATTAGATTCGTGACAGTCGAAATAAGTTAGCTCCATCCGTGCGTCAATGTCTTTAATTGGACTCAGTTTGTGTGTTACATTCCGAAGCCTATAACTTGTGACTTTTTCGCAACCGGTCCTCGTAATTGGACTCAAACTCTTCCATTACTATTGTTTCAACACATTTGAAGTGTTGGAACAAGATTCAGCACAGTCTAAACATGTTAGCTCCATCCGTGCGTCAACGTCTCAAATTGGACTCAGTTTGTGTGTTAGATTCCGAAGCCTATAACTTGTGACTCTATCGCAACCGGACCTCGTAATTGGACTCAAACTCTTCCACTACTATTGTTCTAACACATTTGAAGTGTTGGAATAAGATTCCTGACAGTCGAAACAAGTTAGCTCCATCCGTGCGTCAATGTCTTTAATTGGACTCAGTTTGTGTGTTACATTCCGAAGCCTATAACTTGTGACTTTTTTTCAACCGGACCTCGTAATTGGACTCAAACTCTTCCATTACTATTGTTTCAACACATTTGAAGTGTTGGAACAATATTCGGAACAGTCGAAACAAGTTAGCTCCATCCGTGCGTCAATGTCTTTAATTGGACTCAGTTTGTGGGTTACATTCCGTAGCCTATAACCTGTGACATTTTTGCAACCGGACCTCGTAAATGGACTCAAACTCTTGCAATACTATTGTTTCAAAACCTTTGAAGTGTTCGAAAAAGATTGGTGACAGTCGAAACAAGTTAGCTCCATCCCTGCTTCAACGTCTCAAATTGGACTCGGTTTGTGTCTTACATTCCGAAGCCTATAACTTGTGACTTTTTCGCAACCGGACCTCGTAATTGGACTCAAACTCTTCCATTATTATTGTTTCAACACATTGGAAGTGTTGGAATTAGATTCGTGACAGTCGAAACAAGTTAGCTCCATCCGTGCGTCAATGTCTTTAATTGGACTCAGTTTGTGTGTTACATTCCGAAGCCTACAACTTGTGACTTTTTCTCAACCGGACCTCGTAATTGGACTCTAACTCTTCCATTACTATTGTTTCAACACATTTGAAGTGTTGGAACAAGATTCGGAACAGTCGAAACATATTAGCTCCATCCGTGCATCAATGTCTCAAATTGGACTCAGTTTGTGTGTTACATTCCGAAGCCTATAACTTGTGACTCTATGCAACCGGACCTCGTAATTGGACTCAAACTCTTCCACTACTATTGTTCCAACACATTTGAAGTGTTGGAATAAGATTCGTGACAGTCGAAACAAGTTAGCTCCATCCGTGCGTCAGTGTCTTTAATTGGACTCAGTTTGTGTGTTACATTCCGAAGCCTATAACTTCTGACTTTTTCTCAACCGGACCTCGTAATTGGACTCAAACTCTTCCATTACTATTGTTTCAACACATTTGAAGTGTTGGAACAAGATTCGGAACATTCGAAACAAGGTAGCTCCATCCGTGCGTCAATGTCTTTAATTGGACTCAGTTTGTGGGTTACATTCCGTAGCCTATAACTTGTGACATTTTTGCAACCGGACCTCGTAATTGGACTCGAACTCTTGCAATACTATTGTTTCAAAATATTTGAAGTGTTGGGTAAAGATTGATGACAGTTGAAACAAGTTAGCTCCATCCGTGCATCAACGTCTTAAATTTGACTCAGTTTGTGTCTTACATTCCGAAGCCTGTAACTTGTGACTTTTTCGCAACCGGACCTCGTAATTGGACTCAAACTCTTCCATTACTATTGTTTCAACACATTTGAAGTGTTGGAATTAGATTCGTGACAGTCGAAATAAGTTAGCTCCATCCGTGCGTCAATGTCTTTAATTGGACTCAGTTTGTGTGTTACATTCCGAAGCCTATAACTTGTGACTTTTTCGCAACCGGTCCTCGTAATTGGACTCAAACTCTTCCATTACTATTGTTTCAACACATTTGAAGTGTTGGAACAAGATTCAGCACAGTCGAAACATGTTAGCTCCATCCGTGCGTCAACGTCTCAAATTGGACTCAGTTTGTGTGTTAGATTCCGAAGCCTATAACTTGTGACTCTATCGCAACCGGACCTCGTAATTGGACTCAAACTCTTCCACTACTATTGTTCTAACACATTTGAAGTGTTGGAATAAGATTCCTGACAGTCGAAACAAGTTAGCTCCATCCGTGCGTCAATGTCTTTAATTGGACTCAGTTTGTGTGTTACATTCCGAAGCCTATAACTTGTGACTTTTTTTCAACCGGACCTCGTAATTGGACTCAAACTCTTCCATTACTATTGTTTCAACACATTTGAAGTGTTGGAACAATATTCGGAACAGTCGAAACAAGTTAGCTCCATCCGTGCGTCAATGTCTTTAATTGGACTCAGTTTGTGGGTTACATTCCGTAGCCTATAACTTGTGACATTTTTGCAACCGGACCTCGTAAATGGACTCAAACTCTTGCAATACTATTGTTTCAAAACCTTTGAAGTGTTCGAAAAAGATTGGTGACAGTCGAAACAAGTTAGCTCCATCCCTGCTTCAACGTCTCAAATTGGACTCGGTTTGTGTCTTACATTCCGAAGCCTATAACTTGTGACTTTTTCGCAACCGGACCTCGTAATTGGACTCAAACTCTTCCATTATTATTGTTTCAACACATTGGAAGTGTTGGAATTAGATTCGTGACAGTCGAAACAAGTTAGCTCCATCCGTGCGTCAATGTCTTTAATTGGACTCAGTTTGTGTGTTACATTCCGAAGCCTACAACTTGTGACTTTTTCTCAACCGGACCTCGTAATTGGACTCAAACTCTTCCATTACTATTGTTTCAACACATTTGAAGTGTTGGAACAAGATTCGGAACAGTCGAAACAAGTTAGCTCCATCCGTGCGTCAATGTCTTTAATTGGACTCAGTTTGTGTGTTACATTCCGAGGCCTATAACTTGTGACTTTTTCTCAACCGGACCTCGTAATTGGACTCAAACTCTTCCATTACTATTGTTTCAACACATTTGAAGTGTTGGAACAAGATTCGGAATAGTCGAAACAAGTTAGCTCCATCCGTGCGTCAATGTCTTTAATTGGACTCAGTTTGAGGGTTACATTCCGTAGCCTACAACTTGTGACATTTTTGCAACCGGACCACGTAATTGGACTCAAACTCTTGCAATACTATTGTTTCAAAATATTTGAAGTGTTGGGAAAAGATTGATGACAGTCGAAACAAGTTAGCTCTATCCGTGCATCAACGTCTTAAATTTGACTCAGTTTGTGTCTTACATTCCGAAGCCTATAACTTGTGACTTTTTCGCAACCGGACCTCGTAATTGGACTCAAACTCTTCCATTACTATTATTTCAACACATTTGAAGTGTTGGAATTAGATTCGTGACAGTCGAAATAAGTTAGCTCCATCCGTGCGTCAATGTCTTTAATTGGACTCAGTTTGTGTGTTACATTCCGAAGCCTATAACTTGTGACTTTTTCGCAACCGGTCCTCGTAATTGGACTCAAACTCTTCCATTACTATTGTTTCAACACATTTGAAGTGTTGGAACAAGATTCAGCACAGTCGAAACATGTTAGCTCCATCCGTGCGTCAACGTCTCAAATTGGACTCAGTTTGTGTGTTAGATTCCGAAGCCTATAACTTGTGACTCTATCGCAACCGGACCTCGTAATTGGACTCAAACTCTTCCACTACTATTGTTCTAACACATTTGAAGTGTTGGAATAAGATTCCTGACAGTCGAAACAAGTTAGCTCCATCCGTGCGTCAATGTCTTTAATTGGACTCAGTTTGTGTGTTACATTCCGAAGCCTATAACTTGTGACTTTTTTTCAACCGGACCTCGTAATTGGACTCAAACTCTTCCATTACTATTGTTTCAACACATTTGAAGTGTTGGAACAATATTCGGAACAGTCGAAACAAGTTAGCTCCATCCGTGCGTCAGTGTCTTTAATTGGACTCAGTTTGTGGGTTACATTCCGTAGCCTATAACTTGTGACATTTTTGCAACCGGACCTCGTAAATGGACTCAAACTCTTGCAATACTATTGTTTCAAAACCTTTGAAGTGTTCGAAAAAGATTGGTGACAGTCGAAACAAGTTAGCTCCATCCCTGCTTCAACGTCTCAAATTGGACTCGGTTTGTGTCTTACATTCCGAAGCCTATAACTTGTGACTTTTTCGCAACCGGACCTCGTAATTGGACTCAAACTCTTCCATTATTATTGTTTCAACACATTGGAAGTGTTGGAATTAGATTCGTGACAGTCGAAACAAGTTAGCTCCATCCGTGCGTCAATGTCTTTAATTGGACTCAGTTTGTGTGTTACATTCCGAAGCCTACAACTTGTGACTTTTTCTCAACCGGACCTCGTAATTGGACTCAAACTCTTCCATTACTATTGTTTCAACACATTTGAAGTGTTGGAACAAGATTCGGAACAGTCGAAACAAGTTAGCTCCATCCGTGCGTCAATGTCTTTAATTGGACTCAGTTTGTGTGTTACATTCCGAGGCCTATAACTTGTGACTTTTTCTCAACCGGACCTCGTAATTGGACTCAAACTCTTCCATTACTATTGTTTCAACACATTTGAAGTGTTGGAACAAGATTCGGAACAGTCGAAACAAGTTAGCTCCATCCGTGCGTCAATGTCTTTAATTGGACTCAGTTTGAGGGTTACATTCCGTAGCCTACAACTTGTGACATTTTTGCAACCGGACCACGTAATTGGACTCAAACTCTTGCAATACTATTGTTTCAAAATATTTGAAGTGTTGGGAAAAGATTGATGACAGTCGAAACAAGTTAGCTCTATCCGTGCATCAACGTCTTAAATTTGACTCAGTTTGTGTCTTACATTCCGAAGCCTATAACTTGTGACTTTTTCGCAACCGGACCTCGTAATTGGACTCAAACTCTTCCATTACTATTGTTTCAACACATTTGAAGTGTTGGAACAAGATTCGGAACAGTCGAAACATATTAGCTCCATCCGTGCATCAATGTCTCAAATTGGACTCAGTTTGTGTGTTACATTCCGAAGCCTATAACTTGTGACTCTATCGCAACCGGACCTCGTAATTGGACTCAAACTCTTCCACTACTATTGTTCCAACACATTTGAAGTGTTGGAATAAGATTCGTGACAGTCGAAACAAGTTAGCTCCATCCGTGCGTCAATGTCTTTAATTGGACTCAGTTAGTGTGTTACATTCCGAAGCCTATAACTTCTGACTTTTTCTCAACCGGACCTCGTAATTGGACTCAAACTCTTCCATTACTATTGTTTCAACACATTTGAAGTGTTGGAACAATATTCGGAACAGTCGAAACAAGTTAGCTCCATCCGTGCGTCAATGTCTTTAATTGGACTCAGTTTGTGGGTTACATTCCGTAGCCTATAACTTGTGACATTTTTGCAACCGGACCTCGTAAATGGACTCAAACTCTTGCAATACTATTGTTTCAAAACCTTTGAAGTGTTCGAAAAAGATTGGTGACAGTCGAAACAAGTTAGCTCCATCCCTGCTTCAACGTCTCAAATTGGACTCGGTTTGTGTCTTACATTCCGAAGCCTATAACTTGTGACTTTTTCGCAATCGGACCTCGTAATTGGACTCAAACTCTTCCATTATTATTGTTTCAACACATTGGAAGTGTTGGAATTAGATTCGTGACAGTCGAAACAAGTTAGCTCCATCCGTGCGTCAATGTCTTTAATTGGACTCAGTTTGTGTGTTACATTCCGAAGCCTACAACTTGTGACTTTTTCTCAACCGGACCTCGTAATTGGACTCTAACTCTTCCATTACTATTGTTTCAACACATTTGAAGTGTTGGAACAAGATTCGGAACAGTCGAAACATATTAGCTCCATCCGTGCATCAATGTCTCAAATTGGACTCAGTTTGTGTGTTACATTCCGAAGCCTATAACTTGTGACTCTATGCAACCGGACCTCGTAATTGGACTCAAACTCTTCCACTACTATTGTTCCAACACATTTGAAGTGTTGGAATAAGATTCGTGACAGTCGAAACAAGTTAGCTCCATCCGTGCGTCAGTGTCTTTAATTGGACTCAGTTTGTGTGTTACATTCCGAAGCCTATAACTTCTGACTTTTTCTCAACCGGACCTCGTAATTGGACTCAAACTCTTCCATTACTATTGTTTCAACACATTTGAAGTGTTGGAACAAGATTCGGAACATTCGAAACAAGGTAGCTCCATCCGTGCGTCAATGTCTTTAATTGGACTCAGTTTGTGGGTTACATTCCGTAGCCTATAACTTGTGACATTTTTGCAACCGGACCTCGTAATTGGACTCAAACTCTTGCAATACTATTGTTTCAAAATATTTGAAGTGTTGGGAAAAGATTGGTGACAGTCGAAACAAGTTAGCTCCATCCGTGCATCAACGTCTTAAATTTGACTCAGTTTGTGTCTTACATTCCGAAGCCTCTAACTTGTGACTTTTTCTCAACCGGACCTCGTAATTGGACTCAAACTCTTCCATTACTATTGTTTTAACACATTTGAAGTGTGGGAATAAGATTCGTGACAGTCGAAACAAGTTAGCTCCATCCGTGCGCCAATGTCTTTAATTGGACTCAGTTTGAGGGTTACATTCCGTAGCTTATAACTTGTGACATTTTTGCAACCGGACCTCGTAATTGGACTCAAACTCTTGCAATACTATTGTTTCAAAATATTTGAAGTGTTGGGTAAAGATTGATGACAGTTGAAACAAGTTAGCTCCATCCGTGCATCAACGTCTTAAATTTGACTCAGTTTGTGTCTTACATTCCGAAGCCTATAACTTGTGACTTTTTCGCAACCGGACCTCGTAATTGGACTCAAACTCTTCCATTACTATTGTTTCAACACATTTGAAGTGTTGGAATTAGATTCGTGACAGTCGAAATAAGTTAGCTCCATCCGTGCGTCAATGTCTTTAATTGGACTCAGTTTGTGTGTTACATTCCGAAGCCTATAACTTGTGACTTTTTCGCAACCGGTCCTCGTAATTGGACTCAAACTCTTCCATTACTATTGTTTCAACACATTTGAAGTGTTGGAACAAGATTCAGCACAGTCTAAACATGTTAGCTCCATCCGTGCGTCAACGTCTCAAATTGGACTCAGTTTGTGTGTTAGATTCCGAAGCCTATAACTTGTGACTCTATCGCAACCGGACCTCGTAATTGGACTCAAACTCTTCCACTACTATTGTTCTAACACATTTGAAGTGTTGGAATAAGATTCCTGACAGTCGAAACAAGTTAGCTCCATCCGTGCGTCAATGTCTTTAATTGGACTCAGTTTGTGTGTTACATTCCGAAGCCTATAACTTGTGACTTTTTTTCAACCGGACCTCGTAATTGGACTCAAACTCTTCCATTACTATTGTTTCAACACATTTGAAGTGTTGGAACAATATTCGGAACAGTCGAAACAAGTTAGCTCCATCCGTGCGTCAATGTCTTTAATTGGACTCAGTTTGTGGGTTACATTCCGTAGCCTATAACCTGTGACATTTTTGCAACCGGACCTCGTAAATGGACTCAAACTCTTGCAATACTATTGTTTCAAAACCTTTGAAGTGTTCGAAAAAGATTGGTGACAGTCGAAACAAGTTAGCTCCATCCCTGCTTCAACGTCTCAAATTGGACTCGGTTTGTGTCTTACATTCCGAAGCCTATAACTTGTGACTTTTTCGCAACCGGACCTCGTAATTGGACTCAAACTCTTCCATTATTATTGTTTCAACACATTGGAAGTGTTGGAATTAGATTCGTGACAGTCGAAACAAGTTAGCTCCATCCGTGCGTCAATGTCTTTAATTGGACTCAGTTTGTGTGTTACATTCCGAAGCCTATAACTTGTGACTTTTTCTCAACCGGACCTCGTAATTGGACTCAAACTCTTCCATTACTATTGTTTCAACACATTTGAAGTGTTGGAACAAGATTCGGAACAGTCGAAACAAGTTAGCTCCATCCGTGCGTCAATGTCTTTAATTGGACTCAGTTTGAGGGTTACATTCCGTAGCCTACAACTTGTGACATTTTTGCAACCGGACCTCGTAATTGGACTCAAACTCTTGCAATACTATTGTTTCAAAATATTTGAAGTGTTGGGAAAAGATTGATGACAGTCGAAACAAGTTAGCTCTATCCGTGCATCAACGTCTTAAATTTGACTCAGTTTGTGTCTTACATTCCGAAGCCTATAACTTGTGACTTTTTCGCAACCGGACCTCGTAATTGGACTCAAACTCTTCCATTACTATTGTTTCAACACATTTGAAGTGTTGGAACAAGATTCGGAACAGTCGAAACATATTAGCTCCATCCGTGCATCAATGTCTCAAATTGGACTCAGTTTGTGTGTTACATTCCGAAGCCTATAACTTGTGACTCTATCGCAACCGGACCTCGTAATTGGACTCAAACTCTTTCACTACTATTGTTCCAACACATTTGAAGTGTTGGAATAAGATTCGTGACAGTCGAAACAAGTTAGCTCCATCCGTGCGTCAATGTCTTTAATTGGACTCAGTTAGTGTGTTACATTCCGAAGCCTATAACTTGTGACTTTTTCGCAACCGGTCCTCGTAATTGGACTCAAACTCTTCCATTACTATTGTTTCAACACATTTGAAGTGTTGGAACAAGATTCAGCACAGTCGAAACATGTTAGCTCCATCCGTGCGTCAACGTCTCAAATTGGACTCAGTTTGTGTGTTAGATTCCGAAGCCTATAACTTGTGACTCTATCGCAACCGGACCTCGTAATTGGACTCAAACTCTTCCACTACTATTGTTCTAACACATTTGAAGTGTTGGAATAAGATTCCTGACAGTCGAAACAAGTTAGCTCCATCCGTGCGTCAATGTCTTTAATTGGACTCAGTTTGTGTGTTACATTCCGAAGCCTATACTTGTGACTTTTTTTCAACCGGACCTCGTAATTGGACTCAAACTCTTCCATTACTATTGTTTCAACACATTTGAAGTGTTGGAACAATATTCGGAACAGTCGAAACAAGTTAGCTCCATCCGTGCGTCAATGTCTTTAATTGGACTCAGTTTGTGGGTTACATTCCGTAGCCTATAACTTGTGACATTTTTGCAACCGGACCTCGTAAATGGACTCAAACTCTTGCAATACTATTGTTTCAAAACCTTTGAAGTGTTCGAAAAAGATTGGTGACAGTCGAAACAAGTTAGCTCCATCCCTGCTTCAACGTCTCAAATTGGACTCGGTTTGTGTCTTACATTCCGAAGCCTATAACTTGTGACTTTTTCGCAACCGGACCTCGTAATTGGACTCAAACTCTTCCATTATTATTGTTTCAACACATTGGAAGTGTTGGAATTAGATTCGTGACAGTCGAAACAAGTTAGCTCCATCCGTGCGTCAATGTCTTTAATTGGACTCAGTTTGTGTGTTACATTCCGAAGCCTACAACTTGTGACTTTTTCTCAACCGGACCTCGTAATTGGACTCAAACTCTTCCATTACTATTGTTTCAACACATTTGAAGTGTTGGAACAAGATTCGGAACAGTCGAAACAAGTTAGCTCCATCCGTGCGTCAATGTCTTTAATTGGACTCAGTTTGTGTGTTACATTCCGAGGCCTATAACTTGTGACTTTTTCTCAACCGGACCTCGTAATTGGACTCAAACTCTTCCATTACTATTGTTTCAACACATTTGAAGTGTTGGAACAAGATTCGGAATAGTCGAAACAAGTTAGCTCCATCCGTGCGTCAATGTCTTTAATTGGACTCAGTTTGAGGGTTACATTCCGTAGCCTACAACTTGTGACATTTTTGCAACCGGACCACGTAATTGGACTCAAACTCTTGCAATACTATTGTTTCAAAATATTTGAAGTGTTGGGAAAAGATTGATGACAGTCGAAACAAGTTAGCTCTATCCGTGCATCAACGTCTTAAATTTGACTCAGTTTGTGTCTTACATTCCGAAGCCTATAACTTGTGACTTTTTCGCAACCTGACCTCGTAATTGGACTCAAACTCTTCCATTACTATTGTTTCAACACATTTGAAGTGTTGGAACAAGATTCGGAACAGTCGAAACATATTAGCTCCATCCGTGCATCAATGTCTCAAATTGGACTCAGTTTGTGTGTTACATTCCGAAGCCTATAACTTGTGACTCTATCGCAACCGGACCTCGTAATTGGACTCAAACTCTTCCACTACTATTGTTCCAACACATTTGAAGTGTTGGAATAAGATTCGTGACAGTCGAAACAAGTTAGCTCCATCCGTGCGTCAATGTCTTTAATTGGACTCAGTTAGTGTGTTACATTCCGAAGCCTATAACTTCTGACTTTTTCTCAACCGGACCTCGTAATTGGACTCAAACTCTTCCATTACTATTGTTTCAACACATTTGAAGTGTTGGAACAATATTCGGAACAGTCGAAACAAGTTAGCTCCATCCGTGCGTCAATGTCTTTAATTGGACTCAGTTTGTGGGTTACATTCCGTAGCCTATAACTTGTGACATTTTTGCAACCGGACCTCGTAAATGGACTCAAACTCTTGCAATACTATTGTTTCAAAACCTTTGAAGTGTTCGAAAAAGATTGGTGACAGTCGAAACAAGTTAGCTCCATCCCTGCTTCAACGTCTCAAATTGGACTCGGTTTGTGTCTTACATTCCGAAGCCTATAACTTGTGACTTTTTCGCAACCGGACCTCGTAATTGGACTCAAACTCTTCCATTATTATTGTTTCAACACATTGGAAGTGTTGGAATTAGATTCGTGACAGTCGAAACAAGTTAGCTCCATCCGTGCGTCAATGTCTTTAATTGGACTCAGTTTGTGTGTTACATTCCGAAGCCTATAACTTGTGACTCTATCGCAACCGGACCTCGTAATTGGACTCAAACTCTTCCACTACTATTGTTCCAACACATTTGAAGTGTTGGAATAAGATTCGTGACAGTCGAAACAAGTTAGCTCCATCCGTGCGTCAATGTCTTTAATTGGACTCAGTTAGTGTGTTACATTCCGAAGCCTATAACTTCTGACTTTTTCTCAACCGGACCTCGTAATTGGACTCAAACTCTTCCATTACTATTGTTTCAACACATTTGAAGTGTTGGAACAATATTCGGAACAGTCGAATCAAGTTAGCTCCATCCGTGCGTCAATGTCTTTAATTGGACTCAGTTTGTGGGTTACATTCCGTAGCCTATAACTTGTCACATTTTTGCAACCGGACCTCGTAATTGGACTCAAACTCTTGCAATACTATTGTTTCAAAACATTTGAAGTGTTCGAAAAAGATTGGTGACAGTTGAAACAAGTTAGCTCCATCCATGCGTCAACGTCTCAAATTTGACTCAGTTTGTGTCTTACAGTCCGAAACCTATAACTTGTGACTTTTTCGCAATCGGACCTCGTAATTGGACTCAAACTCTTCAATTACTATTGTTTCAACATATTTAAAGTGTTGGAACAAGATTCGGGATAGTCGAAACAAGTTAGCTCCATCCGTGCGTCAATGTCTTTAATTGGACTCAGTTTGTGTGTTACATTCCGAAGCCTATAACTTGTGACTCTATCGCAACCGGACCTCGTAATTGGACTCAAACTCTTTCACTACTATTGTTCCAACACATTTGAAGTGTTGGAATAAGATTCGTGACAGTCGAAACAAGTTAGCTCCATCCGTGCGTCAATGTCTTTAATTGGACTCAGTTAGTGTGTTACATTCCGAAGCCTATAACTTGTGACTTTTTCGCAACCGGTCCTCGTAATTGGACTCAAACTCTTCCATTACTATTGTTTCAACACATTTGAAGTGTTGGAACAAGATTCAGCACAGTCGAAACATGTTAGCTCCATCCGTGCGTCAACGTCTCAAATTGGACTCAGTTTGTGTGTTAGATTCCGAAGCCTATAACTTGTGACTCTATCGCAACCGGACCTCGTAATTGGACTCAAACTCTTCCACTACTATTGTTCTAACACATTTGAAGTGTTGGAATAAGATTCCTGACAGTCGAAACAAGTTAGCTCCATCCGTGCGTCAATGTCTTTAATTGGACTCAGTTTGTGTGTTACATTCCGAAGCCTATACTTGTGACTTTTTTTCAACCGGACCTCGTAATTGGACTCAAACTCTTCCATTACTATTGTTTCAACACATTTGAAGTGTTGGAACAATATTCGGAACAGTCGAAACAAGTTAGCTCCATCCGTGCGTCAATGTCTTTAATTGGACTCAGTTTGTGGGTTACATTCCGTAGCCTATAACTTGTGACATTTTTGCAACCGGACCTCGTAAATGGACTCAAACTCTTGCAATACTATTGTTTCAAAACCTTTGAAGTGTTCGAAAAAGATTGGTGACAGTCGAAACAAGTTAGCTCCATCCCTGCTTCAACGTCTCAAATTGGACTCGGTTTGTGTCTTACATTCCGAAGCCTATAACTTGTGACTTTTTCGCAACCGGACCTCGTAATTGGACTCAAACTCTTCCATTATTATTGTTTCAACACATTGGAAGTGTTGGAATTAGATTCGTGACAGTCGAAACAAGTTAGCTCCATCCGTGCGTCAATGTCTTTAATTGGACTCAGTTTGTGTGTTACATTCCGAAGCCTACAACTTGTGACTTTTTCTCAACCGGACCTCGTAATTGGACTCAAACTCTTCCATTACTATTGTTTCAACACATTTGAAGTGTTGGAACAAGATTCGGAACAGTCGAAACAAGTTAGCTCCATCCGTGCGTCAATGTCTTTAATTGGACTCAGTTTGTGTGTTACATTCCGAGGCCTATAACTTGTGACTTTTTCTCAACCGGACCTCGTAATTGGACTCAAACTCTTCCATTACTATTGTTTCAACACATTTGAAGTGTTGGAACAAGATTCGGAATAGTCGAAACAAGTTAGCTCCATCCGTGCGTCAATGTCTTTAATTGGACTCAGTTTGAGGGTTACATTCCGTAGCCTACAACTTGTGACATTTTTGCAACCGGACCACGTAATTGGACTCAAACTCTTGCAATACTATTGTTTCAAAATATTTGAAGTGTTGGGAAAAGATTGATGACAGTCGAAACAAGTTAGCTCTATCCGTGCATCAACGTCTTAAATTTGACTCAGTTTGTGTCTTACATTCCGAAGCCTATAACTTGTGACTTTTTCGCAACCTGACCTCGTAATTGGACTCAAACTCTTCCATTACTATTGTTTCAACACATTTGAAGTGTTGGAACAAGATTCGGAACAGTCGAAACATATTAGCTCCATCCGTGCATCAATGTCTCAAATTGGACTCAGTTTGTGTGTTACATTCCGAAGCCTATAACTTGTGACTCTATCGCAACCGGACCTCGTAATTGGACTCAAACTCTTCCACTACTATTGTTCCAACACATTTGAAGTGTTGGAATAAGATTCGTGACAGTCGAAACAAGTTAGCTCCATCCGTGCGTCAATGTCTTTAATTGGACTCAGTTAGTGTGTTACATTCCGAAGCCTATAACTTCTGACTTTTTCTCAACCGGACCTCGTAATTGGACTCAAACTCTTCCATTACTATTGTTTCAACACATTTGAAGTGTTGGAACAATATTCGGAACAGTCGAAACAAGTTAGCTCCATCCGTGCGTCAATGTCTTTAATTGGACTCAGTTTGTGGGTTACATTCCGTAGCCTATAACTTGTGACATTTTTGCAACCGGACCTCGTAAATGGACTCAAACTCTTGCAATACTATTGTTTCAAAACCTTTGAAGTGTTCGAAAAAGATTGGTGACAGTCGAAACAAGTTAGCTCCATCCCTGCTTCAACGTCTCAAATTGGACTCGGTTTGTGTCTTACATTCCGAAGCCTATAACTTGTGACTTTTTCGCAACCGGACCTCGTAATTGGACTCAAACTCTTCCATTATTATTGTTTCAACACATTGGAAGTGTTGGAATTAGATTCGTGACAGTCGAAACAAGTTAGCTCCATCCGTGCGTCAATGTCTTTAATTGGACTCAGTTTGTGTGTTACATTCCGAAGCCTATAACTTGTGACTCTATCGCAACCGGACCTCGTAATTGGACTCAAACTCTTCCACTACTATTGTTCCAACACATTTGAAGTGTTGGAATAAGATTCGTGACAGTCGAAACAAGTTAGCTCCATCCGTGCGTCAATGTCTTTAATTGGACTCAGTTAGTGTGTTACATTCCGAAGCCTATAACTTCTGACTTTTTCTCAACCGGACCTCGTAATTGGACTCAAACTCTTCCATTACTATTGTTTCAACACATTTGAAGTGTTGGAACAATATTCGGAACAGTCGAATCAAGTTAGCTCCATCCGTGCGTCAATGTCTTTAATTGGACTCAGTTTGTGGGTTACATTCCGTAGCCTATAACTTGTCACATTTTTGCAACCGGACCTCGTAATTGGACTCAAACTCTTGCAATACTATTGTTTCAAAACATTTGAAGTGTTCGAAAAAGATTGGTGACAGTTGAAACAAGTTAGCTCCATCCATGCGTCAACGTCTCAAATTTGACTCAGTTTGTGTCTTACAGTCCGAAACCTATAACTTGTGACTTTTTCGCAATCGGACCTCGTAATTGGACTCAAACTCTTCAATTACTATTGTTTCAACATATTTAAAGTGTTGGAACAAGATTCGGGATAGTCGAAACAAGTTAGCTCCATCCGTGCGTCAATGTCTTTAATTGGACTCAGTTTGTGTGTTACATTCCGAAGCCTATAACTTGTGACTCTATCGCAACCGGACCTCGTAATTGGACTCAAACTCTTCCACTACTATTGTTCCAAGACATTTGAAGTGTTGGAATAAGATTCCTGACAGTCGAAACAAGTTAGCTCCATCCGTGCGTCAATGTCTTTAATTGGACTCAGTTTGAGGGTTACATTCCGTAGCCTATAACTTCTGACATTTTTGCAACCGGACCTCGTAATTGGACTCAAACTCTTGCAATACTATTGTTTCAAAACATTTGAAGTGTTGAGAAAAGATTGGTGACAGTCAAAACAAGTTAGCTCCATCCGTGCATCAACGTCTTAAATTTGACTCAGTTTGTGTCTTACATTCCGAAGCCTATAACTTGTGACTTTTTCGCAACCGGACCTCGTAATTGGACTCAAACTCTTCCATTACTATTGTTTCAACACATTTGAAGTGTTGGAACAAGATTCGGAACAGTCGAAACATATTAGCTCCATCCGTGCATCAATGTCTCAAATTGGACTCAGTTTGTGTGTTACATTCCGAAGCCTATAACTTGTGACTCTATGCAACCGGACCTCGTAATTGGACTCAAACTCTTCCACTACTATTGTTCCAACACATTTGAAGTGTTGGAATAAGATTCGTGACAGTCGAAACAAGTTAGCTCCATCCGTGCGTCAGTGTCTTTAATTGGACTCAGTTTGTGTGTTACATTCCGAAGCCTATAACTTCTGACTTTTTCTCAACCGGACATCGTAATTGGACTCAAACTCTTCCATTACTATTGTTTCAACACATTTGAAGTGTTGGAACAAGATTCGGAACATTCGAAACAAGGTAGCTCCATCCGTGCGTCAATGTCTTTAATTGGACTCAGTTTGTGGGTTACATTCCGTAGCCTATAACTTGTGACATTTTTGCAACCGGACCTCGTAATTGGACTCAAACTCTTGCAATACTATTGTTTCAAAATATTTGAAGTGTTGGGAAAAGATTGGTGACAGTCGAAACAAGTTAGCTCCATCCGTGCATCAACGTCTTAAATTTGACTCAGTTTGTGTCTTACATTCCGAAGCCTCTAACTTGTGACTTTTTCGCAATCGGACGTCGTAATTGGCCTCAAACTCTTCCATTACTATTGTTTCAACACATTTGAAGTGTTGGAATAAGATTCCTGACAGTCGAAACAAGTTAGCTCCATCCGTGCGTCAACGTCTCAAATTGGACTCAGTTTGTGTGTTACATTCCGAAGCCTATAACTTGTGACTCTATCGCAACCGGACCTCGTAATTGGACTCAAACTCTTCCACTACTATTGTTCCAACACATTTGAAGTGTTGGAATAAGATTCCTGACAGTCGAAACAAGTTAGCTCCATCCGTGCGTCAATGTCTTTAATTGGACTCAGTTTGAGGGTTACATTCCGTAGCCTATAACTTCTGACATTTTTGCAACCGGACCTCGTAATTGGACTCAAACTCTTGCAATACTATTGTTTCAAAACATTTGAAGTGTTGAGAAAAGATTGGTGACAGTCGAAACAAGTTAGCTCCATCCGTGCATCAACGTCTTAAATTTGACTCAGTTTGTGTCTTACATTCCGAAGCCTATAACTTGTGACTTTTTCGCAACCGGAGCTCGTAATTGGACTCAAACTCTTCCATTACTATTGTTTCAACACATTTGAAGTGTTGGAATAAGATTCCTGACAGTCGAAACAAGTTAGCTCCATCCGTGCGTCAACGTCTCAAATTGGACTCAGTTTGTGTGTTACATTCCGAAGCCTATAACTTGTGACTTTATCGCAACCGGACCTCGTAGTTGGACTCAAACTCTTCCACTAGTATTGTTCCAACACATTTGAAGTGTGGGAATAAGATTCGTGCCAGTCGAAACAAGTTAGCTCCATCCGTGCGTCAATGTCTTTAATTGGACTCAGTTTGTATTTTATATTACGAAGCCTATAACTTGTGACTTTTTTGCAACCGGACCTCGTAATTGGACTCAAACTCTTACATTACTATTGTTTCAACACATTTGAAGTGTTGGAATAAGATTCGTGACAGTCGACACAAGTTAGCTCCATCCGTGCGTCAATGTCTTTAATTGGACTCAGTTTGTGTGTTACATTCCGAAGCCAATAACTTGTGACTTTTTCGCAACCGGACCTCGCAATTGGACTCAAACTCTTCCATTACTATTGTTTCAACACATTTGAAGTGTTGGAACAAGATTCGAAATAGTCGAAACAAGTTAGCTCCATCAGTGCGTCAACGTCTCAAATTGGACTCGGTTTGTGTCTTACATTCCGAAGCCTATAACTTGTGACTTTTTGGCAACCGGACCTCGTAATTGAACTCAAACTCTTCCATTATTATTGTTTCAACACATTGGAAGTGTTGGAATTAGATTCGTGACAGTCGAAACAAGTTAGCTCCATCCGTGCGTCAATGTCTTTAATTGGACTCAGTTTGTGTGTTACATTCCGAAGCCTATAACTTGTGACTTTTTCTCAACCGGACCTCGTAATTGAACTCGAACTCTTCCATTACTATTGTTTCAACACATTTGAAGTGTTGGAACAAGATTCGGAACAGTCGAAACAAGTTAGCACCATCCGTGCGTCCATCTCTTTAATTGGACTCAGTTTGTGTGTTACATTCCGAAGCCTATAACTTGTGACTTTTTCTCAACCGGACCTCGTAATTGGACTCAAACTCTTCCATTACTATTGTTTTAACACATTTGAAGTGTGGGAATAAGATTCGTGACAGTCGAAACAAGTTAGCTCTATCCGTGCGTCAATGTCTTTAATTGGACTCAGTTTGAGGGTTACATTCCGTAGCCTATAACTTGTGACATTTTTGCAACCGGACCTCGTAATTGGACTCAAACTCTTGCAATACTATTGTTTCAAAATATTTGAAGTGTTGGGAAAAGATTGATGACAGTCGAAACAAGTTAGCTCCATCCGTGCATCAACGTCTTAAATTTGACTCAGTTTGTGTCTTACATTCCGAAGCCTATAACTTGTGACTTTTTCGCAACCGGACCTCGTAATTGGACTCAAACTCTTCCATTACTATTGTTTCAACACATTTGAAGTGTTGGAATTAGATTCGTGACAGTCGAAACAAGTTTGCTCCATCCGTGCGTCAATGTCTTTAATTGGACTCAGTTTGTGTGTTACATTCCGAAGCCTATAACTTGTGACTTTTTCGCAACCGGTCCTCGTAATTGGACTCAAACTCTTCCATTACTATTGTTTCAACACATTTGAAGTGTTGGAACAAGATTCGGAACAGTCGAAACAAGTTAGCTCCATCCGTGCGTCTCTTTAATTGGACTCAGTTTGTGTGTTACATTCCGAAGCCTATAACTTGTGACTTTTTCTCAACCGGACCTCGTAATTGGACTCAAACTCTTCCATTACTATTGTTTTAACACATTTGAAGTGTGGGAATAAGATTCGTGACAGTCGAAACAAGTTAGCTCCATCCGTGCATCAATGTCTTTAATTGGACTCAGTTTGAGGGTTACATTCCGTAGCCTATAACTTGTGACATTTTTGCAACCGGACCTCGTAATTGGACTCAAACTCTTGCAATACTATTGTTTCAAAATATTTGAAGTGTTGGGAAAAGATTGATGACAGTCGAAACAAGGTAGCTCCATCCGTGCATCAACGTCTTAAATTTGACTCAGTTTGTGTCTTACATTCCGAAGCCTATAACTTGTAACTTTTTCGCAACCGGACCTCGTAATTGGACTCAAACTCTTCCATTACTATTGTTTCAACACATTTGAAGTGTTGGAACAATATTCGGAACAGTCGAAACAAGTTAGCTCCATCCGTGCGTCAATGTCTTTAATTGGATTCAGTTTGTGGGTTACATTCCGTAGCCTATAACTTGTGACATTTTTGCAACCGGACCTCGTAATTGGACTCAAACTCTTGCAATACTATTGTTTCAAAACATTTGAAGTGTTCGAAAAAGATTGGTGACAGTCGAAACAAGTTAGCTCCATCCATGCGTCAACGTCTCAAATTGGACTCGGTTTGTGTCTTACATTCCGAAGCCTATAACTTGTGACTTTTTCGCAACCGGACCTCGTAATTGGACTCAAACTCTTCCATTACTATTGTTTCAACACATTTGAAGTGTTGGAACAAGATTCGGAACAGTCGAAACAAGTTAGCCCCATCCGTGCGTCAATCTCTTTAATTGGACTCAGTTTATGGGTTACATTCCGTAGCCTATAACTTGTGACATTTTTGCAACCGGACCTCGTAATTGGACTCAAACTCTTGCAATACTATTGTTTCAAAATATTTGAAGTGTTCGAAAAAGATTGGTGACAGTCGAAATAAGTTAGCTCCATCCGTGCGTCAACGTCTCAAATTTGACTCAGTGTGTGTCTTACAGTCCGAAGCCTATAACTTGTGACTTTATCGCAACCGGACCTCGTAATTGGACTAAAACTCTTCTATTACTATTGTTTCAACACATTTGAAGTGTTGGAATTAGATTCGTGACAGTCGACACAAGTTAGCTCCATCCGTGCGTCAATGTCTTTAATTGGACTCAGTTTGTGTGTTACATTCCGAAGCCTATAACTTGTGACTTTTTCGCAACCGGACCTCGTAATTGGACTCAAACTCTTCCATTACTATTGTTTCAACACATTTGAAGTGTTGGAACAAGATTCGGAACAGTCGAAACAAGGTAGCTCCATCCGTGCGTCAATGTCTTTAATTGGACTCAGTTTATGGGTTACATTCCGTAGCCTATAACTTGTGACATTTTTGCAACCGGACCTCGTAATTGGACTCAAACTCTTGCAATACTATTGTTTCAAAATATTTGAAGTGTTCGAAAAAGATTGGTGACAGTCGAAATAAGTTAGCTCCATCCGTGCGTCAACGTCTCAAATTTGACTCAGTGTGTGTCTTACAGTCCGAAGCCTATAACTTGTGACTTTATCGCAACCGGACCTCGTAATTGGACTCAAACTCTTCTATTACTATTGTTTCAACACATTTGAAGTGTTGGAATTAGATTCGTGACAGTCGACACAAGTTAGCTCCATCCGTGCGTCAAAGTCTTTATTTGGACTCAGTTTGTGTGTTACATTCCGAAGCCAATAACTTGTGACTTTTTCGCAACCGGACCTCGTAATTGGACTCAAACTCTTCCATTACTATTGTTTCAACACATTTGAAGTGTTGGAACAAGATTTGAAATAGTCGAACAAACTTAGCTCCATCAGTGCGTCAATGTCTTTAATTGGACTCGGTTTGTGTCTTACATTCCGAAGCCTATAACTTGTGTCTTTTTCGCAACCGGACCTCGTAATTGGACTCAAACTCTTCCATTACTATTGTTTCAACACATTTGAAGTGTTGGCACAAGATTCGAAATAGTCGAAACAACTTAGCTCCATCAGTGCGTCAATGTCTTTAATTGGACTCGGTTTGTGACTTACATTCCGAAGCCTATAACTTGTGACTTTTTAGCAACCGGACCTCGTAATTGGACTCAAACTCTTCTATTACTATTGTTTCAACACATTTGAAGTGTTGGAATTAGATTCGTGACAGTCGAAACAAGTTAGCTCTATCCGTGCATCAACGTCTTAAATTTGACTCAGTTTGTGTCTTACATTCCGAAGCCTATAACTTGTGACTTTTTCGCAACCGGACCTTGTAATTGGACTCAAACTCTTCTATTACTATTGTTTCAACACATTTGAAGTGTTGGAACAAGATTCAGCACAGTCGAAACATGTTAGCTCAATCCGTGCGTCAACGTCTCAAATTGGACTCAGTTTGTGTGTTACATTCCGAAGCCTATAACTTGTGACTTTATCGCAACCGGACCTCGTAATTGGACTCAAACTCTTCCATTACTATTGTTTTAACACATTTGAAGTGTGGGAATAAGATTCGTGACAGTCGAAACAAGTTAGCTCCTTCGGTGCATCAATGTCTTTAATTGGACTCAGTTTGAGGGTTACATTCCGTAGCCTATAACTTCTGACATTTTTCCAACCGGACCTCGTAATTGGACTCAAACTCTTGCAATACTATTGTTTCAAAACATTTGAAGTGTTGAGAAAAGATTGGTGAGAGTTGAAACAAGTTAGCTCCATCCGTGCATCAACGTCTTAAATTTGACTCAGTTTGTGTCTTACATTCCGAAGCCTATAACTTGTGACTTTATCGCAACCGGAGCTCGTAATTGGACTCAAACTCTTCCATTACTATTGTTTCAACACATTTGAAGTGTTGGAATAAGATTCCTGACAGTCGAAACAAGTTAGCTCCATCCGTGCGTCAACGTCTCAAATTGGACTCAGTTTGTGTGTTACATTCCGAAGCCTATAACTTGTGACTTTATCGCAACCGGACCTCGTAGTTGGACTCAAACTCTTTCACTAGTATTGTTCCAACACATTTGAAGTGTGGGAATAAGATTCGTGCCAGTCGAAACAAGTTAGCTCCATCCGTGCGTCAATGTCTTTAATTGGACTCAGTTTGTATTTTATATTACGAAGCCTATAACTTGTGACTTTTTTGCAACCGGACCTCGTAATTGGACTCAAACTCTTACATTACTATTGTTTCAACACATTTGAAGTGTTGGAATAAGATTCGTGACAGTCGACACAAGTTAGCTCCATCCGTGCGTCAATGTCTTTAATTGGACTCAGTTTGTGTGTTACATTCCGAAGCCAATAACTTGTGACTTTTTCGCAACCGGACCTCGCAATTGGACTCAAACTCTTCCATTACTATTGTTTCAACACATTTGAAGTGTTGGAACAAGATTCGAAATAGTCGAAACAAGTTAGCTCCATCAGTGCGTCAACGTCTCATTTTGGACTCGGTTTGTGTCTTACATTCCGAAGCCTATAACTTGTGACTTTTTCGCAACTGGACCTCGTAATTGGACTCAAACTCTTTCATTATTATTCTTTCAACACATTGGAAGTGTTGGAATTAGATTCGTGACAGTCGAAACAAGTTAGCTCCATCCGTGCGTCAATGTCTTTAATTGGACTCAGTTTGTGTGTTACATTCTGAAGCCTATAACTTGTGACTTTTTCTCAACCGGACCTCGTAATTGGACTGAAACTCTTCCATTACTATTGTTTCAACACATTTGAAGTGTTGGAACAAGATTCGGAACAGTCGAAATAAGTTAGCTCCATCCGTGCGTCAATGTCTTTAATTGGAATCAGTTTGTGTGTTACATTCCGAAGCCTATAACTTGTGACTTTTTCTCAACCGGACCTCGTAATTGGACTCAAACTCTTCTATCACTATTGTTTTAACACATTTGAAGTGTGGGAATAAGATTCGTGACAGTCGAAACAAGTTAGCTCCATCCGTGCGTCAATGTCTTTAATTGGACTCAGTTTGAGGGTTACATATCGTAGCCTATACCTTGTGACATTTTTGCAACCGGACCTCGTAATTGGACTCAAACTCTTGCAATACTATTGTTCCAAAACATTTGAAGTGTTGGGAAAAGATTGGTGACAGTCGAAACAAGTTAGCTCCATCCGTGCATCAACTTCTTAAATTTGACTCAGTTTGTGTCTTACATTCCGAAGCCTATAACTTGTGACTTTTTCGCAATCGGACGTCGTAATTGGCCTCAAACTCTTCCATTACTATTGTTTCAACACATTTGAAGTGTTGGAATAAGATTCCTGACAGTCGAAACAAGTTAGCTCCATCCGTGCGTCAACGTCTCAAATTGGACTCAGTTTGTGTGTTACATTCCGAAGCCTATAACTTGTGACTTTATTGCAACCGGACCTCGTAGTTGGACTCAAACTCTTCCACTACTATTGTTCCAACACATTTGAAGTGTGCGAATAAGATTGGTGCCAGTCGAAACAAGTTAGCTCCATCCGTGCGTCAATGTCTTTAATTGGACTCAGTTTGTATTTTATATTCCGAAGCCTATAACTTGTGACTTTTTTGCAACCGGACCTCGTAATTGGACTCAAACTCTTCCATTACTATTGTTTCAACACATTTGAAGTGTTGGAATTAGATTCGTAACAGTCGAAACAAGTTAGCTCCATCCGTGCGTCAATGTCTTTAATTGGACTCAGTTTGTGTGTTACATTCCGAAGCCTATAACTTGTGACTTTTTCTCAACCGGACCTCGTAATTGGACTCAAACTCTTCCATTACTATTGTTTCAACACATTTGAAGTGTTGGAATTAGATTCGTAACAGTCGAAACAAGTTAGCTCCATCCGTGCGTCAATGTCTTTAATTGGACTCAGTTTGTGTGTTACATTCCGAAGCCTATAACTTGTGACTTTTTCTCAACCGGACCTCGTAATTGGACTCAAACTCTTCCATTACTATTGTTTCAACACATTTGAAGTGTTGGAACAAGATTCGGAACAGTCGAAACAAGTTAGCACCATCCGTGCGTCAATCTCTTTAATTGGACTCAGTTTGTGTGTTACATTCCGAAGCCTATAACTTGTGACTTTTTCGCAACCGGACCTCGTAGTTGGACTCAAACTCTTCCACTACTATTGTTCCAACACATTTGAAGTGTGCGAATAAGATTGGTGCCAGTCGAAACAAGTTAGCTCCATCCGTGCGTCAATGTCTTTAATTGGACTCAGTTTGTATTTTATATTCCGAAGCCTATAACTTGTGACTTTTTTGCAACCGGACCTCGTAATTGGACTCAAACTCTTCCATTACTATTGTTTCAACACATTTGAAGTGTTGGAATTAGATTCGTAACAGTCGAAACAAGTTAGCTCCATCCGTGCGTCAATGTCTTTAATTGGACTCAGTTTGTGTGTTACATTCCGAAGCCTATAACTTGTGACTTTTTCTCAACCGGACCTCGTAATTGGACTCAAACTCTTCCATTACTATTGTTTCAACACATTTGAAGTGTTGGAACAAGATTCGGAACAGTCGAAACAAGTTAGCCCCATCCGTGCGTCAATCTCTTTAATTGGACTCAGTTTGTGTGTTACATTCCGAAGCCTATAACTTGTGACTTTTTCTCAACCGGACCTCGTAATTGGACTCAAACTCTTGCAATATTATTGTTTCAAAACATTTGAAGTGTTCGAAAAAGATTGGTGACAGTCGAAACAAGTTAGCTCCATCCATGTGTCAACGTCTCAAATTGGACTCGGTTTGTGTCTTACATTCCGAAGCCTATAACTTGTGACTTTTTCGCAACCGGACCTCGTAGTTGGACTCAAACTCTTCCACTACTATTGTTCCAACACATTTGAAGTGTGCGAATAAGATTGGTGCCAGTCGAAACAAGTTAGCTCCATCCGTGCGTCAATGTCTTTAATTGGACTCAGTTTGTATTTTATATTCCGAAGCCTATAACTTGTGACTTTTTTGCAACCGGACCTCGTAATTGGACTCAAACTCTTCCATTACTATTGTTTCAACACATTTGAAGTGTTGGAATTAGATTCGTAACAGTCGAAACAAGTTAGCTCCATCCGTGCGTCAATGTCTTTAATTGGACTCAGTTTGTGTGTTACATTCCGAAGCCTATAACTTGTGACTTTTTCTCAACCGGACCTCGTAATTGGACTCAAACTCTTCCATTACTATTGTTTCAACACATTTGAAGTGTTGGAACAAGATTCGGAACAGTCGAAACAAGTTAGCCCCATCCGTGCGTCAATCTCTTTAATTGGACTCAGTTTGTGTGTTACATTCCGAAGCCTATAACTTGTGACTTTTTCTCAACCGGACCTCGTAATTGGACTCAAACTCTTGCAATATTATTGTTTCAAAACATTTGAAGTGTTCGAAAAAGATTGGTGACAGTCGAAACAAGTTAGCTCCATCCATGCGTCAACGTCTCAAATTGGACTCGGTTTGTGTCTTACATTCCGAAGCCTATAACTTGTGACTTTTTCGCAATCGGACGTCGTAATTGGCCTCAAACTCTTCCATTACTATTGTTTCAACACATTTGAAGTGTTGGAATAAGATTCCTGACAGTCGAAACAAGTAAGCTCCATCCGTGCGTCAACGTCTCAAATTGGACTCAGTTTGTGTGTTACATTCCGAAGCCTATAACTTGTGACTTTATCGCAACCGGACCTCGTAGTTGGACTCAAACTCTTCCACTACTATTGTTCCAACACATTTGAAGTGTGGGAATAAGATTGGTGCCAGTCGAAACAAGTTAGCTCCATCCGTGCGTCAATGTCTTTAATTGGACTCAGTTTGTGTGTTACATTCCGAAGCCTATAACTTGTGACTTTTTCGCAACCAGTCCTCGTAATTGGACTCAAACTCTTCAATTACTATTGTTTCAACACATTTGAAGTGTTGGAACAAGATTCAGCACAGTCGAAACATGTTAGCTCCATCCGTGCGTCAACGTCTCAAATTGGACTCAGTTTGTGTGTTACATTCCGAAGCCTATAACATGTGACTCTATCGCAACCGGACCTCGTAATTGGACTCAAACTCTTCCACTACTATTGTTCCAACACATTTGAAGTGTTGGAATAAGATTCCTGACAGTCGAAACAAGTTAGCTCCATCCGTGCGTCAATGTCTTTAATTGGACTCAGTTTGTGTGTTACATTCCGAAGCCTATAACTTGTTAGTTTTTGTCAACCGGACCTCGTAATTGGACTCAAACTCTTCCATTACTATTGTTTCAACACATTTGAAGTGTTGGAACAATATTCGGAACAGTCGAAACAAGTTAGCTCCATCCGTGCGTGAATGTCTTTAATTGGATTCAGTTTGTGGGTTACATTCCGTAGCCTATAACTTGTGACATTTTTGCAACCGGACCTCGTAATTGGACTCAAACTCTTGCAATACTATTGTTTCAAAACATTTGAAGTGTTCGAAAAAGATTGGTGACAGTCGAAACAAGTTAGCTCCATCCATGCGTCAACGTCTCAAATTGGACTCGGTTTGTGTCTTACATTCCGAAGCCTATAACTTGTGACTTTTTCGCAACCGGACCTCGTAATTGGACTCAAACTCTTCCATTATTATTGTTTCAACACATTGGAAGCGTTGGAATTAGATTTGTGACAGTCGAAACAAGTTAGCTCCATCCGTGCGTCAATGTCTTTAATTGGACTCAGTTTGTGTGTTACATTCCGAAGCCTATAACTTGTGACTTTTTCTCAACCGGACCTCGTAATTGGACTCAAACTCTTCCATTACTATTGTTTCAACACATTTGAAGTGTTGGAACAAGATTCGGAACAGTCGAAACAAGTTAGCTCCATCCGTGCGTCAATGTCTTTAATTGGACTCAGTTTGTGTGTTACATTCCGAAGCCTATAACTTGTGACTTTTTCTCAACCGGACCTCCTAATTGGACTCAAACTCTTTCATTACTATTGTTTTAACACATTTGAAGTGTGGGAATAAGATTCGTGACAGTCGAAACAAGTTAGCTCCATCCGTGCGTCAATGTCTTTAATTGGACTCAGTTTGTGTGTTACATTCCGAAGCCTATAACTTGTGACTTTTTCGCAACCAGTCCTCGTAATTGGACTCAAACTCTTCCATTACTATTGTTTCAACACATTTGAAGTGTTGGAACAAGATTCGGAACAGTCGAAACAAGTTAGCTCCATCCGTGCGTCTCTTTAATTGGACTCAGTTTGTGTGTTACATTCCGAAGCCTATAACTTGTGACTTTTTCTCAACCGGACCTCGTAATTGGACTCAAACTCTTCCATTACTATTGTTTTAACACATTTGAAGTGTGGGAATAAGATTCGTGACAGTCGAAACAAGTTAGCTCCATCCGTGCGTCAATGTCTTTAATTGGACTCAGTTTGTGTGTTACATTCCGAAGCCTATAACTTGTGACTTTTTCTCAACCGGACCTCGTAATTGGACTCAAACTCTTCCATTACTATTGTTTCAACACATTTGAAGTGTTGGAACAAGATTCGGAACAGTCGAAACAAGTTAGCACCATCCGTGCGTCAATCTCTTTAATTGGACTCAGTTTGTGTGTTACATTCCGAAGCCTATAACTTGTGACTTTTTCGCAACCGGACCTCGTAGTTGGACTCAAACTCTTCCACTACTATTGTTCCAACACATTTGAAGTGTGCGAATAAGATTGGTGCCAGTCGAAACAAGTTAGCTCCATCCGTGCGTCAATGTCTTTAATTGGACTCAGTTTGTATTTTATATTCCGAAGCCTATAACTTGTGGCTTTTTTGCAACCGGACCTCGTAATTGGACTCAAACTCTTCCATTACTATTGTTTCAACACATTTGAAGTGTTGGAATTAGATTCGTAACAGTCGAAACAAGTTAGCTCCATCCGTGCGTCAATGTCTTTAATTGGACTCAGTTTGTGTGTTACATTCCGAAGCCTATAACTTGTGACTTTTTCTCAACCGGACCTCGTAATTGGACTCAAACTCTTCCATTACTATTGTTTCAACACATTTGAAGTGTTGGAACAAGATTCGGAACAGTCGAAACAAGTTAGCCCCATCCGTGCGTCAATCTCTTTAATTGGACTCAGTTTGTGTGTTACATTCCGAAGCCTATAACTTGTGACTTTTTCTCAACCGGACCTCGTAATTGGACTCAAACTCTTGCAATATTATTTTTTCAAAACATTTGAAGTGTTCGAAAAAGATTGGTTACAGTCGAAACAAGTTAGCTCCATCCATGCGTCAACGTCTCAAATTGGACTCGGTTTGTGTCTTACATTCCGAAGCCTATAACTTGTGACTTTTTCGCAATCGGACGTCGTAATTGGCCTCAAACTCTTCCATTACTATTGTTTCAACACATTTGAAGTGTTGGAATAAGATTCCTGACAGTCGAAACAAGTTAGCTCCATCCGTGCGTCAACGTCTCAAATTGGACTCAGTTTGTGTGTTACATTCCGAAGCCTATAACTTGTGACTTTATCGCAACCGGACCTCGTAGTTGGACTCAAACTCTTCCACTACTATTGTTCCAACACATTTGAAGTGTGGGAATAAGATTGGTGCCAGTCGAAACAAGTTAGCTCCATCCGTGCGTCAATGTCTTTAATTGGACTCAGTTTGTGTGTTACATTCCGAAGCCTATAACTTGTGACTTTTTCGCAACCAGTCCTCGTAATTGGACTCAAACTCTTCAATTACTATTGTTTCAACACATTTGAAGTGTTGGAACAAGATTCAGCACAGTCGAAACATGTTAGCTCCATCCGTGCGTCAACGTCTCAAATTGGACTCAGTTTGTGTGTTACATTCCGAAGCCTATAACTTGTGACTCTATCGCAACCGGACCTCGTAATTGGACTCAAACTCTTCCACTACTATTGTTCCAACACATTTGAAGTGTTGGAATAAGATTCCTGACAGTCGAAACAAGTTAGCTCCATCCGTGCGTCAATGTCTTTAATTGGACTCAGTTTGTGTGTTACATTCCGAAGCCTATAACTTGTTAGTTTTTGTCAACCGGACCTCGTAATTGGACTCAAACTCTTCCATTACTATTGTTTCAACACATTTGAAGTGTTGGAACAATATTCGGAACAGTCGAAACAAGTTAGCTCCATCCGTGCGTGAATGTCTTTAATTGGATTCAGTTTGTGGGTTACATTCCGTAGCCTATAACTTGTGACATTTTTGCAACCGGACCTCGTAATTGGACTCAAACTCTTGCAATACTATTGTTTCAAAACATTTGAAGTGTTCGAAAAAGATTGGTGACAGTCGAAACAAGTTAGCTCCATCCATGCGTCAACGTCTCAAATTGGACTCGGTTTGTGTCTTACATTCCGAAGCCTATAACTTGTGACTTTTTCGCAACCGGACCTCGTAATTGGACTCAAACTCTTCCATTATTATTGTTTCAACACATTGGAAGCGTTGGAATTAGATTTGTGACAGTCGAAACAAGTTAGCTCCATCCGTGCGTCAATGTCTTTAATTGGACTCAGTTTGTGTGTTACATTCCGAAGCCTATAACTTGTGACTTTTTCTCAACCGGACCTCGTAATTGGACTCAAACTCTTCCATTACTATTGTTTCAACACATTTGAAGTGTTGGAACAAGATTCGGAACAGTCGAAACAAGTTAGCTCCATCCGTGCGTCAATGTCTTTAATTGGACTCAGTTTGTGTGTTACATTCCGAAGCCTATAACTTGTGACTTTTTCTCAACCGGACCTCCTAATTGGACTCAAACTCTTCCATTACTATTGTTTTAACACATTTGAAGTGTGGGAATAAGATTCGTGACAGTCGAAACAAGTTAGCTCCATCCGTGCGTCAATGTCTTTAATTGGACTCAGTTTGTGTGTTACATTCCGAAGCCTATAACTTGTGACTTTTTCGCAACCAGTCCTCGTAATTGGACTCAAACTCTTCCATTACTATTGTTTCAACACATTTGAAGTGTTGGAACAAGATTCGGAACAGTCGAAACAAGTTAGCTCCATCCGTGCGTCTCTTTAATTGGACTCAGTTTGTGTGTTACATTCCGAAGCCTATAACTTGTGACTTTTTCTCAACCGGACCTCGTAATTGGACTCAAACTCTTCCATTACTATTGTTTTAACACATTTGAAGTGTGGGAATAAGATTCGTGACAGTCGAAACAAGTTAGCTCCATCCGTGCGTCAATGTCTTTAATTGGACTCAGTTTGAGGGTTACATTCCGTAGTCTATAACTTGTGACATTTTTGCAACCGGACCTCGTAATTGGACTCAAACTCTTGCAATACTATTGTTTCAAAATATTTGAGGTGTTGGGAAAAGATTGATGACAGTCGAAACAAGTTAGCTCCATCCGTGCATCAACGTCTTAAATTTGACTCAGTTTGTCTTACATTCCGAAGCCTATAACTTGTGACTTTTTCGCAACCGGACCTCGTAATTGGACTCAAACTCTTCCATTACTATTGATTCAACACATTTGAAGTGTTGGAATTAGATTCGTGACAGTCGAAACAAGTTAGCTCCATCCGTGCGTCAATGTCTTTAATTGGACTCAGTTTGTGTGTTACATTCCGAAGCCTATAACTTGTGACTTTTTCGCAACCGGTCCTCGTAATTGGACTCAAACTCTTCCATTACTATTGTTTCAACACATTTGAAGTGTTGGAACAAGATTCAGCACAGTCGAAACATGTTAGCTCCATCCGTGCGTCAACGTCTCAAATTGGACTCAGTTTGTGTGTTACATTCCGAAGCCTATAACTTGTGACTCTATCGCAACCGGACCTCGTAATTGGACTCAAACTCTTCCATTACTATTGATTCAACACATTTGAAGTGTTGGAATTAGATTCGTGACAGTCGAAACAAGTTAGCTCCATCCGTGCGTCAATGTCTTTAATTGGACTCAGTTTGTGTGTTACATTCCGAAGCCTATAACTTGTTACTTTTTGTCAACCGGACCTCGTAATTGGACTCAAACTCTTCCATTACTATTGTTTCAACACATTTGAAGTGTTGGAACAATATTCGGAACAGTCGAAACAAGTTAGCTCCATCCGTGCGTCAATGTCTTTAATTGGATTCAGTTTGTGGGTTACATTCCGTAGCCTATAACTTGTGACATTTTTGCAACCGGACCTCGTAATTGGACTCAAACTCTTGCAATACTATTGTTTCAAAACATTTGAAGTGTTCGAAAAAGATTGGTGACAGTCGAAACAAGTTAGCTCCATCCATGCGTCAACGTCTCAAATTGGACTCGGTTTGTGTCTTACATTCCGAAGCCTATAACTTGTGACTTTTTCGCAACCGGACCTCGTAATTGGACTCAAACTCTTCCATTATTATTGTTTCAACACATTGGAAGCGTTGGAAATAGATTCGTGACAGTCGAAACAAGTTAGCTCCATCCGTGCGTCAATGTCTTTAATTGGACTCAGTTTGTGTGTTACATTCCGAAGCCTATAACTTGTGACTTTTTCTCAACCGGACCTCGTAATTGGACTCAAACTCTTCCATTACTATTGTTTCAACACATTTGAAGTGTTGGAACAAGACTCGAAATAGTCGAAACAAGTTAGCTCCATCAGTGCGTCAACGTCTCATTTTGGACTCGGTTTGTGTCTTACATTCCGAAGCCTATAACTTGTGACTTTTTCGCAACTGGACCTCGTAATTGGACTCAAACTCTTTCATTATTATTCTTTCAACACATTGGAAGTGTTGGAATTAGATTCGTGACAGTCGAAACAAGTTAGCTCCATCCGTGCGTCAATGTCTTTAATTGGACTCAGTTTGTGTGTTACATTCCGAAGCCTATAACTTGTGACTTTTTCTCAACCGGACCTCGTAATTGGATTGAAACTCTTCCATTACTATTGTTTCAACACATTTGAAGTGTTGGAACAAGATTCGGAACAGTCGAAAGAAGTTAGCTCCATCCGTGCGTCAATGTCTTTAATTGGACTCAAACTCTTCCATCACTATTGTTTTAACACATTTGAAGTGTGGGAATAAGATTCGTGACAGTCGAAACAAGTTAGCTCCATCCGTGCGTCAATGTCTTTAATTGGACTCAGTTTGAGGGTTACATTCCGTAGCCTATACCTTGTGACATTTTTGCAACCGGACCTCGTAATTGGACTCAAACTCTTGCAATACTATTGTTCCAAAACATTTGAAGTGTTGGGAAAAGATTGGTGACAGTCGAAACAAGTTAGCTCCATCCGTGCATCAACGTCTTAAATTTGACTCAGTTTGTGTCTTACATTCCGAAGCCTATAACTTGTGACTTTTTCGCAATCGGACGTCGTAATTGGCCTCAAACTCTTCCATTACTATTGTTTCAACACATTTGAAGTGTTGGAATAAGATTCCTGACAGTCGAAACAAGTTAGCTCCATCCGTGCGTCAACGTCTCAAATTGGACTCAGTTTGTGTGTTACATTCCGAAGCCTATAACTTGTGACTTTATCGCAACCGGACCTCGTAGTTGGACTCAAACTCTTCCACTACTATTGTTCCAACACATTTGAAGTGTGGGAATAAGATTGGTGCCAGTCAAAACAAGTTAGCTCCATCCGTGCGTCAATGTCTTTAATTGGACTCAGTTTGTGTGTTACATTCCGAAGCCTATAACTTGTGACTTTTTCGCAACCAGTCCTCGTAATTGGACTCAAACTCTTCCATTACTATTGTTTCAACACATTTGAAGTGTTGGAACAAGATTCGGAACAGTCGAAACAAGTTAGCTCCATCCGTGCGTCTCTTTAATTGGACTCAGTTTGTGTGTTACATTCCGAAGCCTATAACTTGTGACTTTTTCTCAACCGGACCTCGTAATTGGACTCAAACTCTTCCATTACTATTGTTTTAACACATTTGAAGTGTGAGAATAAGATTCGTGACAGTCGAAACAAGTTAGCTCCATCCGTGCGTCACTGTCTTTAATTGGACTCAGTTTGAGGGTTACATTCCGTAGCCTATAACTTGTGAAATTTTTGCAACCGGACCTCGTAATTGGACTCAAACTCTTGCAATACTATTGTTTCAAAATATTTGAAGTGTTGGGAAAGGATTGATGACAGTCGAAACAAGTTAGCTCCATCCGTGCATCAACGTCTTAAATTTGACTCAGTTTGTCTTACATTCCGAAGCCTATAACTTGTGACTTTTTCGCAACCGGACCTCGTAATTGGACTCAAACTCTTCCATTACTATTGTTTCAACACATTTGAAGTGTTGGAACTAGATTCGTGACAGTCGAAACAAGTTAGCTCCATCCGTGCGTCAATGTCTTTAATTGGACTCAGTTTGTGTGTTACATTCCGAAGCCTCTAACTTGTATCTTTTTCGCAACCGGTCCTCATAATTGGACTCAAACTCTTCCATTACTATTGTTTCAACACATTTGAAGTGTTGGAACAAGATTCAGCACAGTCGAAACATGTTAGCTCCATCCGTGCGTCAACGTCTCAAATTGGACTCAGTTTGTGTGTTACATTCCGAAGCCTATAACTTGTGACTCTATCGCAACCGGACCTCGTAATTGGACTCAAACTCTTCCACTACTATTGTTCCAACACATTTGAAGTGTTGGAATAAGATTCCTGACAGTCGAAACAAGTTAGCTCCATCCGTGCGTCAATGTCTTTAATTGGACTCAGTTTGTGTGTTACATTCCGAAGCCTATAACTTGTGACTTTTTCTCAACCGGACCTCGTAATTGGACTCAAACTCTTCCATTACTATTGTTTCAACACATTTGAAGTGTTGGAACAAGATTCGGAACAGTCGAAACAAGTTAGCACCATCCGTGCGTCAATCTCTTTAATTGGACTCAGTTTGTGTGTTACATTCCGAAGCCTATAACTTGTGACTTTTTCTCAACCGGACCTCGTAATTGGACTCAAACTCTTGCAATATTATTGTTTCAAAACATTTGAAGTTTCGAAAAAGATTGGTGACAGTCGAAACAAGTTAGCTCCATCCATGCGTCAACGTCTCAAATTGGACTCGGTTTGTGTCTTACATTCCGAAGCCTATAACTTGTGACTTTTTCGCAACCGGACCTCGTAATTGGACTCAAACTCTTCCATTATTATTGTTTCAACACATTGGAAGCGTTGGAATTAGATTCGTGACAGTCGAACCAAGTTAGCTCCATCCGTGCGTCAATGTCTTTAATTGGACTCAGTTTGTGTGTTACATTCCGAAGCCTATAACTTGTGACTTTTTCTCAACCGGACCTCGTAATTGGACTCAAACTCTTCCAATACTATTGTTTCAACACATTTGAAGTGTTGGATCAAGATTCGGAACAGTCGAAACAAGTTAGCGCCATCCGTGCGTCAATGTCTTTAATTGGACTCAGTTTGTGTGTTACATTCCGAAGCCTATAACTTGTGACTTTTTCTCAACCGGACCTCGTAATTGGACTCAAACTCTTGCAATATTATTGTTTCAAAACATTTGAAGTGTTCGAAAAAGATTGGTGACAGTCGAAACAAGTTAGCTCCATCCATGCGTCAACGTCTCAAATTGGACTCGGTTTGTGTCTTACATTCCGAAGCCTATAACTTGTGACTTTTTCGCAATCGGACGTCGTAATTGGCCTCAAACTCTTCCATTACTATTGTTTCAACACATTTGAAGTGTTGGAATAAGATTCCTGACAGTCGAAACAAGTTAGCTCCATCCGTGCGTCAACGTCTCAAATTGGACTCAGTTTGTGTGTTACATTCCGAAGCCTATAACTTGTGACTTTATCGCAACCGGACCTCGTAGTTGGACTCAAACTCTTCCACTACTATTGTTCCAACACATTTGAAGTGTGGGAATAAGATTGGTGCCAGTCGAAACAAGTTAGCTCCATCCGTGCGTCAATGTCTTTAATTGGACTCAGTTTGTGTGTTACATTCCGAAGCTTATAACTTGTGACTTTTTCTCAACCGGACCTCGTAATTGGACTCAAACTCTTCCATTACTATTGTTTCAACACATTTGAAGTGTTGGAACAAGACTCGAAATAGTCGAAACAAGTTAGCTCCATCAGTGCGTCAACGTCTCATTTTGGACTCGGTTTGTGTCTTACATTCCGAAGCCTATAACTTGTGACTTTTTCGCAACTGGACCTCGTAATTGGACTCAAACTCTTTCATTATTATTCTTTTTTTTTTTTTTTTTTTTTTTTTTTTTTTTTTTTTTTTTTTTTTTTTTTTTTTTTTTTTTTTTTTTTGGAAGTTAAGCTGGGGTTAGGCGGACCCCTACCTGACCTTAAAATCAAAATCTGTAATACACTTGCCCCGATGCATCCTCAAGGAGGATGTTAACGAGGTCTTGATGGAAATCTGTTGGAGATAAAAAATTACAGCATAGAGAGTGTGTACTTGAAGCAAGAAAGTCTGCTGCCCGGTTTACCTCTCTAAACACATGAGAGATTTCAAAGGATTCAAATCTTACCACATTCTTCTTAATAGCCAAGACTAATTTGCGGGCTTGCCATGGTATAGCCAAAGAACCCTTGATGATGCCGACTGCTTGAGTAGAATCGGTAGCCACTTGAAGAGAGGTAACACCCCTTGATATGGCTAAGTGAATGCCTTCACTAATTGCTTGGAGTTCATGGAAAATAACCGAAACTTTAGGACAGCCTCCAGTATATGCTATAGGTGCCACACCATTACTGTCACGAAGCAAACCTCCAAAACCGGCTATTTGGTCTCGCAGAGATCCATCAGTATTAAGAAGCCAAGTATCATGGCTAGGAGCTACCCATTTACACGGGATAGGCAGCAAGTGATGAAAGGAAGTAGATATCTGCCAAGAGCCGAAGAATTCTCTAGTATGCAAGGTATCCTCAACGTCAACCTTACAAATAGCGAATCGTTGACGAGTTACCTCTAGAATTTGATGAAGAATGGTCTCTTTAGGGTGGAAAGTATTGTCAAACGTTCTCATGTTTCTTTCCTTCCAGATCATATATATAGTTGCAGTAAAAGCTGTTTGCATAACTTGCGTTTTAAGATCAGTCCCACTGAGGTTAGTTAAAATCCATTGCGCTTCAAGATCCGATGTTGTCACCCTTCTAGTGAAGCGAGACATCTGCAAAACTCCTGTCCAAACAAAGTTGGAAAATGCACAGTCAAAGAAGAGGTGTTTGATGGATTCTTCGCCTTGCCAACAAAAGCAACAGTTGGCATTGTTGCTGAGAAATCTGATATGGGGTTTGTCCTTAGTCATAAGAGCTCCATTTATCGCCAGCCACGCTATAAAGCTATGTCTGGGGATCGCCTTCGGACTCCATATGATATTCTTCCAGTCCACTAATTCGCTATGAGGGCGTAAAGTCTCATAAGCTGACCCAAGTGAGAACTCACCATGTTGAGAGGGCATCCAAATAACATCGTCTCTCATCATAAGAGGGTCTATATCAACTTCTGCCAGGTTGCTCCAGATGGTCTCCAATTCTACTGTTTGGCCAAACGGAATCAGCCATTGATCATTCAAAATAATTTTATCCACTTTGTCTTGCTGATGGAAGCGTGTATCAAAGCGTTGGTTCCTGAGTAACACATCTTGGAGAATACCATAAGGATGCCATGGATCGTGCCATAATAAAGTGTCATGCCCATTACTAATCAGATGTTTAATCATCTTACTAGCTTGCTGTCTGGATTTCAACACATTCCGCCACACCCATGAGCAGTTTTGTGGGATGTTCATAGTCCAGAAGTTATGCCTCTTAATGAGATTCGCCTTAGCCCATAACACCCACAAGTTATCCTTATTGGCTGCCAATGCAAAGGTATGCCTGAGAATGGCAGACTGATTCCACTGCTCAAGGTTTTTTAACCCAAGACCACCTTCATTCTTAGGCTTACAGATTGTGATCCAACTAACAGCATGACATTTCCTTTGGAGGTCTGGCCCTCCCCAAAGGAATTTGGCACATAGACTATCCATTACCTTGATAATTCTCTTAGGTAATAAGAATAAGAAGCTCCAGTAACTTTGGATGTTATGAAGGACTGATTTGATAAGTTCCAAACGCCCTGCAAACGATAAAAATCTGCCCTTCCAAGATTGGATTCTCGAAGTGAGACGATCAAGAAGTGGCTGACAGTCCTTCGCTGAAAGTCTGGAGGAAATCAAGGGAACTCCTAGGTAGCGTATTGGAATACTGCCCTCACTGAAGCTTAGAATATCGATTATTTCTAGCTTGGAAGAGATCTCAATCCCTGAGCAGAAAATGGTGCTCTTAGATCTATTAGCTTCAAGCCCGGATATCTCTGAAAAAAGAATAAGGGTGTCGTTGATAGTGGCTGCGGATTGGACGTCCCCTCCAAAAAAGACCATAAGGTCATCTGCAAAACAGAGATGAGTAATATAGGGGTGCTTACATTTGGGATGAAGTTTGAATAACCCTTCGTCAGCCTTTTGCTTGATGAGATTATGAAAGACTCCCATAGCCAGAACAAAAATATAGGGAGATATAGGGTCGCCTTGCCGGAGCCCTTTACGACCTTCAAAATATCCTTCGGGCGTGCCATTCACAAGAATAGAGTATTTGACAGTAGTCATACAGACCCGAATCCAATCGATAACTGTCGGATGGAAATTAAGTTTGTGTAGTAGTGCAACCACAAATTCCCATCGCAAGTTGTCGTATGCCTTGCGGAGATCAATTTTCACTGTACATCTCGGAGAAAGATTCAAGTGATAATTACGAAAGAGTTCATGGCAAATCATGATATTGTCTCCTATACGGCGGTCTTTGACAAAGGCTGATTGGGAAGATTCAACAAGTGAAGGTAAACAGGGCTTCATCCGATTTGCTATCACCTTGGAGATACATTTGAAAATGACGTTACAGCAGGAGATAGGTCTGAAATCATTCAAAGAAGAAGCATTACTGACCTTGGGGATAAGAGTGATAAATGTAGAATTGATACCCCCTGACAGTTTATGGACTCGAAAGAAATTTTTAATTGCCTTGATGAAGTCCATTCTGATGATCGGCCAGCATGTCTTGAAGAAACAAGCATTAAATCCATCCGGCCCCGGAGCCTTGGAATCACTCATAGAAAAAAGGGCTTGATGGATCTCTTCCTCTGTCACCTCTGTAGCCATATCATCCTTTTGGATCTCAGTCAAAGTCTTATCGAATTTGAGAGATCGAATGATATCCTCATTGTAAACCCCATGGACAGAACCTAATTGGTCTTGGAAATATCTGAGAATCTCCTCGCGAATTTGGTGAGGTTCAGTAATTTTCTCGTTGTGTTGATCGTGCAAGCTTAAAATAGCATTACGAGATCTCCGGGCTTTGATCGACTGATGAAAGAAAGCCGAATTGCTGTCTCCGAGCTGTAGCCAATGAATTCTGGATTTCTGCTTCAAGAGTGATTCTTCATAGGCTGCTAAGTGAGCATACTTACTGATCTTGTCGGGTTCTTGGCGACTAAAATCAATGTTGCCCGGGTGATCATGGATGTGCTGCTGTAAAACTTCCAGCTCCTTCTTAGCCATTATGACTTGATTAGATAAGTTATTGAACTGGCTGTGGTTCCACTCTTTCAGTCGAGACTTCAAAATTTTGAGCTTCTGAGTGATTCTGTACATGGGGTTACCAAGGATAGAAGTATTCCAAACCGCTTTCACAATATGCAAGAAATTGGGGTGCTCCACCCAGAAATTGCAAAATCTGAAAGGTTTGATACCTCGAGAGCTTCTTTTACACCAACTGATTATCATTGGGCTGTGATCAGACAAGCCCGATGGGAGAAAGTCAGCTTCGGTGTCGTTAAAGGAGTCCACCCAGTGCTGATTGACAAGTACCCTGTCTAATTTACAAAGGATTTGACTACTACCTTGATGTTTATTGCTCCATGTATACTTCAGACCTGTAGATTTCAGGTCAACAAGTTCAGCTCCTTCAATACACTCGTTGAATTCACGCATGGAACTAAGGCGGACTCCACTACCTCCAATTTTTTCCTCCGCAAAACGGTAGGTGTTAAAGTCACCAATGACTGCCCACGGGATCGCACCATTGCTAGAAAAAAAGGAGTGTAGCTGGGCCCAAAGATCTCGTCTTATCTCCTTGCGATTATCTGCATAAACAATAGTCAAGTGAAAATGTTTGGATCCAATGATCTCCTTAACAGAACAGTGGATGGCTTGATGACTTTTGGAAAAAACCTGTATGTCAACAACCTTAGGATCCCAAAGTATCCATATCCTCCCATGGATAGCACTGCTATAGTTCTCCTCCAACTTCCAGCCTGGACTGATCCATGCTTGAATTTTGCTTCTCTGTATACTACGAACCTTAGTTTCTACTAATCCAATGATAGAGAGATGTTCTTGATTAATGAATTTTTTAACTTCTCTCTGTTTTTGTACATTATTCAGCCCCCTAACATTCCACACGGCGATCTTATTCATCGGGAACTAATTTGTTAGGAAGCTCTTCATGGGTATTCCCCTTGACCGCTACTGCTAGACCCCCCCGAGTCAGATTCGCAATGCCTTCACGGATACGAGTGATTGAGAGAGAGGAGCTGCCTTTCCTTTTCAAAATGTCTAATTCATTACAACTGAAATCTGAGTAAACTGGTGAGTTATGATTCACCCCTCCTATGACTCTTGTAGGCGGATCAAGTACTGGCGCATCCAATATCCCGAATCTATTTTGAAGATCAATATCACCTTTAGTGCGCTCCAGGGCCTCGTGACTAGTATTAGAACTAGTAGCGGTAATAGGACAAACACTTGGAGTGTCCTCAGTGCTACCATTACCCACTGTAGTCCAGGACTGTTCATTGCCCTTAAGATTAGCCATACTTTCTAGCTCAGCAGGCTCTTTACCTGCAGTCACTTTACCTGAGCTTGTGCCTGCTACAGAGTAAGACTTGGGAACCCATTCCTTCCGAACCTTCTTCTTCTGATTGGGGCAGCCTATGTCGTTATGTCCCAAAGCTTTACAACTGGAGCAAATTTGTGGTTTCCAGGAATATTCTACTAAAATATCCTTAGTAGTGCCTTCAATATCAACTGGAATTGAGTTAGGAAGGGGATTACCTGAAGTGATTTCCACACAGACCCTAGCAAAAGAGAGCCGACTGCGATTTGCTGTAGCTTGATCCAGACAAATAGGCTTTCCGATTGCGCTAGCAACATAGCTAATTCCATTGGGGGTCCAAAGGATTTTGGGTAAATCCAGTAATTTGATCCAAATCGGCAGTGATTGGAATTGAGAAAACATGGATTCAATATTGGGTTTCCACGACCGGACTACCAATAACCTTCCTGATATGAACCATGGTCCTTTCTCTAGGACATCGTCCTTGTCTTCAGGGTTGGAGAATTTGATGTAGAGCAACCCGTTATCTTGCATAGACAGGTCTAACGCACCCTTGGGTTTCCACATACGATCCAGAGCATTCTTCACCAAGAAGAACGGCATCTTCTTCCCCACAATATGACCCACTAGGTAATCTTCCCAAATGGCTCTACCCTCATTCAACACTTCTACAGGGCACTGCACCACCATTTTGCCATTAACCACACCAGGTTCGAAGAAAGAGAGCTCCGTTTTCTCCTTCACCGTAGCTGTTGATGGAGAAAAAAGGGATCTCCACGATGGGGCTTGTGTAGCACCCTTTGAGCCACTCACCAAGGCAGGAAACTCTTCAAGAACTTCCTTGGCAGGCCGAAGAAGAGACCCCTGAGGGTCTGCCATAGCTAGAACCAAGAACTCCAAGAAATCAGAAGACCCAAAATCGCTAATCTAAATAGCTAATTCCTTCACCTCGACCTTGGCCGTCTAAAGAAGCCACGGGACTCGAGGTTTGGGGTTAGATCAGAAGATTACGTGATCACAAGTCGATTATCAAATACAAAAACTGAGAAAATCAAGAGAAAACCAAAGAGATGAGGATGAACAAGGGGGCAAACCCCAAGAACCTAAATCAACACCCTAGGAGAGAGAAGAGAGCTCCCAATTGAACCAAAATTTGTTCTTTCATTATTATTCTTTCAACACATTGGAAGTGTTGGAATTAGATTCGTGACAGTCGAAACAAGTTAGCTCCATCCGTGCGTCAATGTCTTTAATTGGACTCAGTTTGTGTGTTACATTCCGAAGCCTATAACTTGTGACTTTTTCTCAACCGGACCTCGTAATTGGATTGAAACTCTTCCATTACTATTGTTTCAACACATTTGAAGTGTTGGAACAAGATTCGGAACAGTCGAAAGAAGTTAGCTCCATCCGTGCGTCAATGTCTTTAATTGGACTCAAACTCTTCCATCACTATTGTTTTAACACATTTGAAGTGTGGGAATAAGATTCGTGACAGTCGAAACAAGTTAGCTCCATCCGTGCGTCAATGTCTTTAATTGGACTCAGTTTGAGGGTTACATTCCGTAGCCTATACCTTGTGACATTTTTGCAACCGGACCTCGTAATTGGACTCAAACTCTTGCAATACTATTGTTCCAAAACATTTGAAGTGTTGGGAAAAGATTGGTGACAGTCGAAACAAGTTAGCTCCATCCGTGCATCAACGTCTTAAATTTGACTCAGTTTGTGTCTTACATTCCGAAGCCTATAACTTGTGACTTTTTCGCAATCGGACGTCGTAATTGGCCTCAAACTCTTCCATTACTATTGTTTCAACACATTTGAAGTGTTGGAATAAGATTCCTGACAGTCGAAACAAGTTAGCTCCATCCGTGCGTCAACGTCTCAAATTGGACTCAGTTTGTGTGTTACATTCCGAAGCCTATAACTTGTGACTTTATCGCAACCGGACCTCGTAGTTGGACTCAAACTCTTCCACTACTATTGTTCCAACACATTTGAAGTGTGGGAATAAGATTGGTGCCAGTCAAAACAAGTTAGCTCCATCCGTGCGTCAATGTCTTTAATTGGACTCAGTTTGTGTGTTACATTCCGAAGCCTATAACTTGTGACTTTTTCGCAACCAGTCCTCGTAATTGGACTCAAACTCTTCCATTACTATTGTTTCAACACATTTGAAGTGTTGGAACAAGATTCGGAACAGTCGAAACAAGTTAGCTCCATCCGTGCGTCTCTTTAATTGGACTCAGTTTGTGTGTTACATTCCGAAGCCTATAACTTGTGACTTTTTCTCAACCGGACCTCGTAATTGGACTCAAACTCTTCCATTACTATTGTTTTAACACATTTGAAGTGTGAGAATAAGATTCGTGACAGTCGAAACAAGTTAGCTCCATCCGTGCGTCACTGTCTTTAATTGGACTCAGTTTGAGGGTTACATTCCGTAGCCTATAACTTGTGAAATTTTTGCAACCGGACCTCGTAATTGGACTCAAACTCTTGCAATACTATTGTTTCAAAATATTTGAAGTGTTGGGAAAGGATTGATGACAGTCGAAACAAGTTAGCTCCATCCGTGCATCAACGTCTTAAATTTGACTCAGTTTGTCTTACATTCCGAAGCCTATAACTTGTGACTTTTTCGCAACCGGACCTCGTAATTGGACTCAAACTCTTCCATTACTATTGTTTCAACACATTTGAAGTGTTGGAACTAGATTCGTGACAGTCGAAACAAGTTAGCTCCATCCTTGTGTCAATGTCTTTAATTGGACTCAGTTTGTGTGTTACATTCCGAAGCCTCTAACTTGTATCTTTTTCGCAACCGGTCCTCGTAATTGGACTCAAACTCTTCCATTACTATTGTTTCAACACATTTGAAGTGTTGGAACAAGATTCAGCACAGTCGAAACATGTTAGCTCCATCCGTGCGTCAACGTCTCAAATTGGACTCAGTTTGTGTGTTACATTCCGAAGCCTATAACTTGTGACTCTATCGCAACCGGACCTCGTAATTGGACTCAAACTCTTCCACTACTATTGTTCCAACACATTTGAAGTGTTGGAATAAGATTCCTGACAGTCGAAACAAGTTAGCTCCATCCGTGCGTCAATGTCTTTAATTGGACTCAGTTTGTGTGTTACATTCCGAAGCCTATAACTTGTGACTTTTTCTCAACCGGACCTCGTAATTGGACTCAAACTCTTCCATTACTATTGTTTCAACACATTTGAAGTGTTGGAACAAGATTCGGAACAGTCGAAACAAGTTAGCACCATCCGTGCGTCAATCTCTTTAATTGGACTCAGTTTGTGTGTTACATTCCGAAGCCTATAACTTGTGACTTTTTCTCAACCGGACCTCGTAATTGGACTCAAACTCTTGCAATATTATTGTTTCAAAACATTTGAAGTTTCGAAAAAGATTGGTGACAGTCGAAACAAGTTAGCTCCATCCATGCGTCAACGTCTCAAATTGGACTCGGTTTGTGTCTTACATTCCGAAGCCTATAACTTGTGACTTTTTCGCAACCGGACCTCGTAATTGGACTCAAACTCTTCCATTATTATTGTTTCAACACATTGGAAGCGTTGGAATTAGATTCGTGACAGTCGAACCAAGTTAGCTCCATCCGTGCGTCAATGTCTTTAATTGGACTCAGTTTGTGTGTTACATTCCGAAGCCTATAACTTGTGACTTTTTCTCAACCGGACCTCGTAATTGGACTCAAACTCTTCCAATACTATTGTTTCAACACATTTGAAGTGTTGGATCAAGATTCGGAACAGTCGAAACAAGTTAGCGCCATCCGTGCGTCAATGTCTTTAATTGGACTCAGTTTGTGTGTTACATTCCGAAGCCTATAACTTGTGACTTTTTCTCAACCGGACCTCGTAATTGGACTCAAACTCTTGCAATATTATTGTTTCAAAACATTTGAAGTGTTCGAAAAAGATTGGTGACAGTCGAAACAAGTTAGCTCCATCCATGCGTCAACGTCTCAAATTGGACTCGGTTTGTGTCTTACATTCCGAAGCCTATAACTTGTGACTTTTTCGCAATCGGACGTCGTAATTGGCCTCAAACTCTTCCATTACTATTGTTTCAACACATTTGAAGTGTTGGAATAAGATTCCTGACAGTCGAAACAAGTTAGCTCCATCCGTGCGTCAACGTCTCAAATTGGACTCAGTTTGTGTGTTACATTCCGAAGCCTATAACTTGTGACTTTATCGCAACCGGACCTCGTAGTTGGACTCAAACTCTTCCACTACTATTGTTCCAACACATTTGAAGTGTGGGAATAAGATTGGTGCCAGTCGAAACAAGTTAGCTCCATCCGTGCGTCAATGTCTTTAATTGGACTCAGTTTGTGTGTTACATTCCGAAGCCTATAACTTGTGACTTTTTCGCAACCAGTCCTCGTAATTGGACTCAAACTCTTCCATTACTATTGTTTCAACACATTTGAAGTGTTGGAACAAGATTCAGCACAGTCGAAACATGTTAGCTCCATCCGTGCGTCAACGTCTCAAATTGGACTCAGTTTGTGTGTTACATTCCGAAGCCTATAACTTGTGACTCTATCGCAACCGGACCTCGTAATTGGACTCAAACTCTTCCACTACTATTGTTCCAACACATTTGAAGTGTTGGAATAAGATTCCTGACAGTCGAAACAAGTTAGCTCCATCCGTGCGTCAATGTCTTTAATTGGACTCAGTTTGTGTGTTACATTCCGAAGCCTATAACTTGTTAGTTTTTGTCAACCGGACCTCGTAATTGGACTCAAACTCTTCCATTACTATTGTTTCAACACATTTGAAGTGTTGGAACAATATTCGGAACAGTCGAAACAAGTTAGCTCCATCCGTGCGTTAATGTCTTTAATTGGATTCAGTTTGTGGGTTACATTCCGTAGCCTATAACTTGTGACATTTTTGCAACCGGACCTCGTAATTGGACTCAAACTCTTGCAATACTATTGTTTCAAAACATTTGAAGTGTTCGAAAAAGATTGGTGACAGTCGAAACAAGTTAGCTCCATCCATGCGTCAACGTCTCAAATTGGACTCGGTTTGTGTCTTACATTCCGAAGCCTATAACTTGTGACTTTTTCGCAACCGGACCTCGTAATTGGACTCAAACTCTTCCATTATTATTGTTTCAACACATTGGAAGCGTTGGAATTAGATTCGTGACAGTCGAAACAAGTTAGCTCCATCCGTGCGTCAATGTCTTTAATTGGACTCAGTTTGTGTGTTACATTCCGAAGCCTATAACTTGTGACTTTTTCTCAACCGGACCTCGTAATTGGACCCAAACTCTTCCATTACTATTGTTTCAACACATTTGAAGTGTTGGAACAAGATTCGCAACAGTCGAAACAAGTTAGCTCCATCCGTGCGTCAATGTCTTTAATTGGACTCAGTTTGTGTGTTACATTCCGAAGCCTATAACTTGTGACTTTTTCGCAACCAGTCCTCGTAATTGGACTCAAACTCTTCCATTACTATTGTTTCAACACATTTGAAGTGTTGGAACAAGATTCGGAACAGTCGAAACAAGTTAGCTCCATCCGTGCGTCTCTTTAATTGGACTCAGTTTGTGTGTTACATTCCGAAGCCTATAACTTGTGACTTTTTCTCAACCGGACCTCGTAATTGGACTCAAACTCTTCCATTACTATTGTTTTAACACATTTGAAGTGTGGGAATAAGATTCGTGACAGTCGAAACAAGTTAGCTCCATCCGTGCGTCAATGTCTTTAATTGGACTCAGTTTGAGGGTTACATTCCGTAGTCTATAACTTGTGACATTTTTGCAACCGGACCTCGTAATTTGACTCAAACTCTTGTAATACTATTGTTTCAAAATATTTGAGGTGTTGGGAAAAGATTGATGACAGTCGAAACAAGTTAGCTCCATCCGTGCATCAACGTCTTAAATTTGACTCAGTTTGTCTTACATTCCGAAGCCTATAACTTGTTACTTTTTCGCAACCGGACCTCGTAATTGGACTCAAACTCTTCCATTACTATTGATTCAACACATTTGAAGTGTTGGAATTAGATTCGTGACAGTCGAAACAAGTTAGCTCCATCCGTGCGTCAATGTCTTTAATTGGACTCAGTTTGTGTGTTACATTCCGAAGCCTATAACTTGTGACTTTTTCGCAACCGGTCCTCGTAATTGGACTCAAACTCTTCCATTACTATTGTTTCAACACATTTGAAGTGTTGGAACAAGATTCAGCACAGTCGAAACATGTTAGCTCCATCCGTGCGTCAACGTCTCAAATTGGACTCAGTTTGTGTGTTACATTCCGAAGCCTATAACTTGTGACTCTATCGCAACCGGACCTCGTAATTGGACTCAAACTCTTCCAGTACTATTGTTCCAACACATTTGAAGTGTTGGAATAACATTCCTGACAGTCGAAACAAGTTAGCTCCATCCGTGCGTCAATGTCTTTAATTGGACTCAGTTTGTGTGTTACATTCCGAAGCCTATAACTTGTTACTTTTTGTCAACCGGACCTCGTAATTGGACTCAAACTCTTCCATTACTATTGTTTCAACACATTTGAAGTGTTGGAACAATATTCGGAACAGTTGAAACAAGTTAGCTCCATCCGTGCGTCAATGTCTTTAATTGGATTCAGTTTGTGGGTTACATTCCGTAGCCTATAACTTGTGACTTTTTCGCAACCGGTCCTCGTAATTGGACTCAAACTCTTCCATTACTATTGTTTCAACACATTTGAAGTGTTGGAACAAGATTCAGCACAGTCGAAACATGTTAGCTCCATCCGTGCGTCAACGTCTCAAATTGGACTCAGTTTGTGTGTTACATTCCGAAGCCTATAACTTGTGACTCTATCGCAACCGGACCTCGTAATTGGACTCAAACTCTTCCAGTACTATTGTTCCAACACATTTGAAGTGTTGGAATAACATTCCTGACAGTCGAAACAAGTTAGCTCCATCCGTGCGTCAATGTCTTTAATTGGACTCAGTTTGTGTGTTACATTCCGAAGCCTATAACTTGTTACTTTTTGTCAACCGGACCTCGTAATTGGACTCAAACTCTTCCATTACTATTGTTTCAACACATTTGAAGTGTTGGAACAATATTCGGAACAATCGAAACAAGTTAGCTCCATCCGTGCGTCAATGTCTTTAATTGGATTCAGTTTGTGGGTTACATTCCGTAGCCTATAACTTGTGACATTTTTGCAACCGGACCTCGTAATTGGACTCAAACTCTTGCAATACTATTGTTTCAAAACATTTGAAGTGTTCGAAAAAGATTGGTGACAGTCGAAACAAGTTAGCTCCATCCGTGCGTCAATGTCTTTAATTGGACTCAGTTTGTGTGTTACATTCCGAAGCCTATAACTTGTGACTTTTTCTCAACCGGACCTCGTAATTGGACTCAAACTCTTCCATTACTATTGTTTCAACACATTTGAAGTGTTGGAACAAGACTCGAAATAGTCGAAACAAGTTAGCTCCATCAGTGCGTCAACGTCTCATTTTGGACTCGGTTTGTGTCTTACATTCCGAAGCCTATAACTTGTGACTTTTTCGCAACTGGACCTCGTAATTGGACTCAAACTCTTTCATTATTATTCTTTCAACACACTGGAAGTGTTGGAATTAGATTCGTGACAGTCGAAACAAGTTAGCTCCATCCGTGCGTCAATGTCTTTAATTGGACTCAGTTTGTGTGTTACATTCCGAAGCCTATAACTTGTGACTTTTTCTCAACCGGACCTCGTAATTGGATTGAAACTCTTCCATTACTATTGTTTCAACACATTTGAAGTGTTGGAACAAGATTCGGAACAGTCGAAACAAGTTAGCTCCATCCGTGCATCAATGTCTTTAATTGGACTCAGTTTGTGTGTTACATTCCGAAGCCTATAACTTGTGACTTTTTCTCAACCGGACCTCGTAATTGGACTCAAACTCTTCCATCACTATTGTTTTAACACATTTGAAGTGTGGGAATAAGATTCGTGACAGTCGAAACAAGTTAGCTCCATCCGTGCGTCAATGTCTTTAATTGGACTCAGTTTGAGGGTTACATTCCGTAGCCTATACCTTGTGACATTTTTGCAACCGGACCTCGTAATTGGACTCAAACTCTTGCAATACTATTGTTCCAAAACATTTGAAGTGTTGGGAAAAGATTGGTGACAGTCGAAACAAGTTAGCTCCATCCGTGCATCAACGTCTTAAATTTGACTCAGTTTGTGTCTTACATTCCGAAGCCTATAACTTGTGACTTTTTCGCAATCGGACGTCGTAATTGGCCTCAAACTCTTCCATTACTATTGTTTCAACACATTTGAAGTGTTGGAATAAGATTCCCGACAGTCGAAACAAGTTAGCTCCATCCGTGCGTCAACGTCTCAAATTGGACTCAGTTTGTGTGTTACATTCCGAAGCCTATAACTTGTGACTTTATCGCAACCGGACCTCGTAGTTGGACTCAAACTCTTCCACTACTATTGTTCCAACACATTTGAAGTGTGGGAATAAGATTGGTGCCAGTCAAAACAAGTTAGCTCCATCCGTGCGTCAATGTCTTTAATTGGACTCAGTTTGTGTGTTACATTCCGAAGCCTATAACTTGTGACTTTTTCGCAACCAGTCCTCGTAATTGGACTCAAACTCTTCCATTACTATTGTTTCAACACATTTGAAGTGTTGGAACAAGATTCGGAACAGTCGAAACAAGTTAGCTCCATCCGTGCGTCTCTTTAATTGGACTCAGTTTGTGTGTTACATTCCGAAGCCTATAACTTGTGACTTTTTCTCAACCGGACCTCGTAATTGGACTCAAACTCTTCCATTACTATTGTTTTAACACATTTGAAGTGTGAGAATAAGATTCGTGACAGTCGAAACAAGTTAGCTCCATCCGTGCGTCAATGTCTTTAATTGGACTCAGTTTGAGGGTTACATTCCGTAGCCTATAACTTGTGACATTTTTGCAACCGGACCTCGTAATTGGACTCAAACTCTTGCAATACTATTGTTTCAAAATATTTGAAGTGTTGGGAATGGATTGATGACAGTCGAAACAAGTTAGCTCCATCCGTGCATCAACGTCTTAAATTTGACTCAGTTTGTCTTACATTCCGAAGCCTATAACTTGTGACTTTTTCGCAACCGGACCTCGTAATTGGACTCAAACTCTTCCATTACTATTGTTTCAACAAATTTGAAGTGTTGGAATTAGATTCGTGACAGTCGAAACAAGTTAGCTCCATCCGTGCGTCAATGTCTTTAATTGGACTCAGTTTGTGTGTTACATTCCGAAGCCTCTAACTTGTATCTTTTTAGCAACCGGTCCTCGTAATTGGACTCAAACTCTTCCATTACTATTGTTTCAACACATTTGAAGTGTTGGAACAAGATTCAGCACAGTCGAAACATGTTAGCTCCATCCGTGCGTCAACGTCTCAAATTGGACTCAGTTTGTGTGTTACATTCCGAAGCCTATAACTTGTGACTCTATCGCAACCGGACCTCGTAATTGGACTCAAACTCTTCCACTACTATTGTTCCAACACATTTGAAGTGTTGGAATAAGATTCCTGACAGTCGAAACAAGTTAGCTCCATCCGTGCGTCAATGTCTTTAATTGGACTCAGTTTGTGTGTTACATTCCGAAGCCTATAACTTGTTACTTTTTGTCAACCGGACCTCGTAATTGGACTCAAACTATTCCATTACTATTGTTTCAACACATTTGAAGTGTTGGAACAATATTCGGAACAGTCGAAACAAGTTAGCTCCATCCGTGCGTCAATGTCTTTAATTGGATTCAGTTTGTGGGTTACATTCCGTAGCCTATAACTTGTGACATTTTTGCAACTGGACCTCGTAATTGGACTCAAACTCTTGCAATACTATTGTTTCAAAACATTTGAAGTGTTCGAAAAAGATTGGTGACAGTCGAAACAAGTTAGCTCCATCCATGCGTCAACGTCTCAAATTGGTCTCGGTTTGTGTCTTACATTCCGAAGCCTATAACTTGTGACTTTTTCGCAACCGGACCTCGTAATTGGACTCAAACTCTTCCATTATTATTGTTTCAACACATTGGAAGCGTTGGAATTAGATTCGTGACAGTCGAAACAAGTTAGCTCCATCCGTGCGTCAATGTCTTTAATTGGACTCAGTTTGTGTGTTACATTCCGAAGCCTATAACTTGTGACTTTTTCTCAACCGGACCTCGTAATTGGACTCAAACTCTTCCATTACTATTGCTTCAACACATTTGAAGTGTTGGAACAAGATTCGAAATAGTCGAAACAAGTTAGCTCGATCAGTGCGTCAACGTCTCATTTTGGACTCGGTTTGTGTCTTACATTCCGAAGCCTATAACTTGTGACTTTTTCGCAACTGGACCTCGTAATTGGACTCAAACTCTTTCATTATTATTCTTTCAACACATTGGAAGTGTTGGAATTAGATTCGTGACAGTCGAAACAAGTTAGCTCCATCCGTGCGTCAATGTCTTTAATTGGACTCAGTTTGAGTGTTACATTCCGAAGCCTATAACTTGTGACTTTTTCTCAACCGGACCTCGTAATTGGACTGAAACTCTTCCATTACTATTGTTTCAACACATTTGAAGTGTTGGAACAAGATTCGGAACAGTCGAAACAAGTTAGCTCCATCCGTGCGTCAATGTCTTTAATTGGACTCAGTTTGTGTGTTACATTCCGAAGCCTATAACTTGTGACTTTTTCTCAACCGGACCTCGTAATTGGACTCAAACTCTTCCATCACTATTGTTTTAACACATTTGAAGTGTGGGAATAAGATTCGTGACAGTCGAAACAAGTTAGCTCCATCCGTGCGTCAATGTCTTTAATTGGACTCAGTTTGAGGGTTACATTCCGTAGCCTATACCTTGTGACATTTTTGCAACCGGACCTCGTAATTGAACAAGTTAGCTCCATCCGTGCGTCAATGTCTTTAATTGGACTCAGTTTGTATTTTATATTCCGAAGCCTATAACTTGTGACTTTTTTGCAACCGGACCTCGTAATTGGACTCAAACTCTTCCATTACTATTGTTTCAACACATTTGAAGTGCTGGAATAAGATTCGTGACAGTCGACACAAGTTAGCTCCATCCGTGCGTCAATGTCTTTAATTGGACTCAGTTTGTCTGTTACATTCCGAAGCCTATAACTTGTGACTTTATCGCAACCGGACCTCGTAGTTGGACTCAAACTCTTCCACTACTATTGTTCCAACACATTTGAAGTGTGGGAATAAGATTGGTGCCAGTCGAACAAGTTAGCTCCATCCGTGCGTCAATGTCTTTAATTGGACTCAGTTTGTCTGTTACATTCCGAAGCCTATAACTTGTGACTTTATCGCAACCGGACCTCGTAGTTGGACTCAAACTCTTCCACTACTATTGTTCCAACACATTTGAAGTGTGGGAATAAGATTGGTGCCAGTCGAACAAGTTAGCTCCATCCGTGCGTCAATGTCTTTAATTGGACTCAGTTTGTATTTTATATTCCGAAGCCTATAACTTGTGACTTTTTTGCAACCGGACCTCGTAATTGGACTCAAACTCTTCCATTACTATTGTTTCAACACATTTGAAGTGCTGGAATAAGATTCGTGACAGTCGACACAAGTTAGCTCCATCCGTGCGTCAATGTCTTTAATTGGACTCAGTTTGTGTGTTACATTCCGAAGCCAATAACTTGTGACTTTTTCGCAACCGGACCTCGCAATTGGACTCAAACTCTTCCATTACTATTGTTTCAACACATTTGAAGTGTTGGAACAAGATTCGAAATAGTCGAAACAAGTTAGCTCCATCAGTGCGTCAACGTCCCAAATTGGACTCGGTTTGTGTCTTACATTCCGAAGCCTATAACTTGTGACTTTTTCGCAACCGGACCTCGTAATTGGACTCAAACTCTTCCATTATTATTGTTTCAACACATTGGAAGTGTTGGAATTAGATTCGTGACAGTCGAAACAAGTTAGCTCCATCCGTGCGTCAATGTCTTTAATTGGACTCAGTTTGTGTGTTACATTCCGAAGCCTATAACTTGTGACTTTTTCTCAACCGGACCTCGTAATTGGACTCAAACTCTTCCATTACTATTGTTTCAAAACATTTGAAGTGTTGGAACAAGATTCGGAACAGTCGAAACAAGTTAGCACCATCCGTGCGTCAATCTCTTTAATTGGACTCAGTTTGTGTGTTACATTCCGAAGCCTATAACTTGTGACTTTTTCTCAACCGGACCTCGTAATTGGACTCAAACTCTTGCAATATTATTGTTTCAAAACATTTGAAGTGTTCGAAAAAGATTGGTGACAGTCGAAACAAGTTAGCTCCATCCATGCGTCAACGTCTCAAATTGGACTCGGTTTGTGTCTTACATTCCGAAGCCTATAACTTGTGACTTTTTCGCAACCGGACCTCGTAATTGGACTCAAACTCTTCCATTATTATTGTTTCAACACATTGGAAGCGTTGGAATTAGATTCGTGACAGTCGAAACAAGTTAGCTCCATCCGTGCGTCAATGTCTTTAATTGGACTCAGTTTGTGTGTTACATTCCGAAGCCTATAACTTGTGACTTTTTCTCAACCGGACCTCGTAATTGGACTCAAACTCTTCCAATACTATTGTTTCAAAACATTTGAAGTGTTGGATCGAGATTCGGAACAGTCGAAACAAGTTAGCGCCATCCGTGCGTCAATGTCTTTAATTGGACTCAGTTTGTGTGTTACATTCCGAAGCCTATAACTTGTGACTTTTTCTCAACCGGACCTCGTAATTGGACTCAAACTCTTCCATTACTATTGTTTTAACACATTTGAAGTGTGGGAATAAGATTCGTGACAGTCGAAACAAGTTAGCTCCATCCGTGCGTCTCTTTAATTGGACTCAGTTTGTGTGTTACATTCCGAAGCCTATAACTTGTGACTTTTTCTCAACCGGACCTCGTAATTGGACTCAAACTCTTCCATTACTATTGTTTTAACACATTTGAATTGTGGGAATAAGATTCGTGACAGTCGAAACAAGTTAGCTCCATCCGTGCGTCAATGTCTTTAATTGGACTCAGTTTGAGGGTTACATTCCGTAGCCTATAACTTGTGACATTTTTGCAACCGGACCTCGTAATTGGACTCAAACTCTTGCAATACTATTGTTTCAAAATATTTGAAGTGTTGGGAAAAGATTGATGACAGTCGAAACAAGTTAGCTCCATCCGTGCATCAACGTCTTAAATTTGACTCAGTTTGTCTTACATTCCGAAGCCTATAACTTGTGACTTTTTCGCAACCGGACCTCGTAATTGGACTCAAACTCTTCCATTACTATTGTTTCAACACATTTGAAGTGTTGGAATTAGATTCGTGACAGTCGAAACAAGTTAGCTCCATCCGTGCGTCAATGTCTTTAATTGGACTCAGTTTGTGTGTTACATTCCGAAGCCTATAACTTGTATCTTTTTCGCAACCGGTCCTCGTAATTGGACTCAAACTCTTCCATTACTATTGTTTCAACACATTTGAAGTGTTGGAACAAGATTCAGCACAGTCGAAACATGTTAGCTGCATCCGTGCGTCAACGTCTCAAATTGGACTCAGTTTGTGTGTTACATTCCGAATCCTATAACTTGTGACTCTATCGCAACCGGACCTCGTAATTGGACTCAAACTCTTCCACTACTATTGTTCCAACACATTTGAAGTGTTGGAATAAGATTCCTGACAGTCGAAACAAGTTAGCTCCATCCGTGCGTCAATGTCTTTAATTGGACTCAGTTTGTGTGTTACATTCCGAAGCCTATAACTTGTTACTTTTTGTCAACCGGACCTCGTAATTGGACTCAAACTCTTCCATTACTATTGTTTCAACACATTTGAAGTGTTGGAACAATATTCGGAACAGTCGAAACAAGTTAGCTCCATCCGTGCGTCAATGTCTTTAATTGGATTCAGTTTGTGGGTTACATTCCGTAGCCTATAACTTGTGACATTTTTGCAACCGCACCTCGTAATTGGACTCAAACTCTTGCAATACTATTGTTTCAAAACATTTGAAGTGTTCGAAAAAGATTGGTGACAGTCGAAACAAGTTAGCTCCATCCATGCGTCAACGTCTCAAATTGGACTCGGTTTGTGTCTTACATTCCGAAGCCTATAACTTGTGACTTTTTCGCAACCGGACCTCGTAATTGGACTCAAACTCTTCCATTATTATTGTTTCAACACAATGGAAGCGTTGGAAATAGATTCGTGATAGTCGAAACAAGTTAGCTCCATCCGTGCGTCAATGTCTTTAATTGGACTCAGTTTGTGTGTTACATTCCGAAGCCTATAACTTGTGACTTTTTCTCAACCGGACCTCGTAATTGGACTCAAACTCTTCCATTATTATTGTTTCAACACATTGGAAGCGTTGGAATTAGATTCGTGACAGTCGAAACAAGTTAGCTCCATCCGTGCGTCAATGTCTTTAATTGGACTCAGTTTGAGGGTTACATTCCGTAGCCTATAACTTGTGACATTTTTGCAACCGGACCTCGTAATTGGACTCAAACTCTTGCAATACTATTGTTCCAAAACATTTGAAGTGTTGGGAAAAGATTGGTGACAGTCGAAACAAGTTAGCTCCATCCGTGCATCAACGTCTTAAATTTGACTCAGTTTGTGTCTTACATTCCGAAGCCTATAACTTGTGACTTTTTCGCAATCGGACCTCGTAATTGGCCTCAAACTCTTCCATTACTATTGTTTCAACACATTTGAAGTGTTGGAATAAGATTCCTGACAGTCGAAACAAGTTAGCTCCATCCGTGCGTCAACGTCTCAAATTGGACTCAGTTTGTGTGTTACATTCCGAAGCCTATAACTTGTGACTTTATCGCAACCGGACCTCGTAGTTGGACTCAAACTCTTCCACTACTATTGATCCAACACATTTGAAGTGTGGGAATAAGATTGGTGCCAGTCGAAACAAGTTAGCTCCATCCGTGCGTCAATGTCTTTAATTGGACTCAGTTTGTATTTTATATTCCGAAGCCTATAACTTGTGACTTTTTTGCAACCGGACCTCGTAATTGGACTCAAACTCTTCCATTACTATTGTTTCAACACATTTGAAGTGTTGGAATAAGATTCGTGACAGTCGACACAAGTTAGCTCCATCCGTGCGTCAATGTCTTTAATTGGACTCAGTTTGTGTGTTACATTCCGAAGCCAATAACTTGTGACTTTTTCGCAACCGGACCTCGCAATTGGACTCAAACTCTTCCATTACTATTGTTTCAACACATTTGAAGTGTTGGAACAAGATTCGAAATAGTCGAAACAAGTTAGCTCCATCAGTGCGTCAACGTCTCAAATTGGACTCGGTTTGTGTCTTACATTCCGAAGCCTATAACTTGTGACTTTTTCGCAACCGGACCTCGTAATTGGACTCAAACTCTTCCATTATTATTGTTTCAACACATTGGAAGCGTTGGAATTAGATTCGTGACAGTCGAAACAAGTTAGCTCCATCTGTGCGTCAATGTCTTTAATTGGACTCAGTTTGTGTGTTACATTCCGAAGCCTATAACTTGTGACTTTTTCTCAACCGGACCTCGTAATTGGACTCAAACTCTTCCAATACTATTGTTTCAACACATTTGAAGTGTTGGATCAAGATTCGGAACAGTCGAAACAAGTTAGCTCCATCCGTGCGTCAATGTCTTTAATTGGATTCAGTTTGTGGGTTACATTCCGTAGCCTATAACTTGTGACATTTTTGCAACCGCACCTCGTAATTGGACTCAAACTCTTGCAATACTATTGTTTCAAAACATTTGAAGTGTTCGAAAAAGATTGGTGACAGTCGAAACAAGTTAGCTCCATCCATGCGTCAACGTCTCAAATTGGACTCGGTTTGTGTCTTACATTCCGAAGCCTATAACTTGTGACTTTTTCGCAACCGGACCTCGTAATTGGACTCAAACTCTTCCATTATTATTGTTTCAACACAATGGAAGCGTTGGAAATAGATTCGTGATAGTCGAAACAAGTTAGCTCCATCCGTGCGTCAATGTCTTTAATTGGACTCAGTTTGTGTGTTACATTCCGAAGCCAATAACTTGTGACTTTTTCGCAACCGGACCTCGCAATTGGACTCAAACTCTTCCATTACTATTGTTTCAACACATTTGAAGTGTTGGAACAAGATTCGAAATAGTCGAAACAAGTTAGCTCCATCAGTGCGTCAACGTCTCAAATTGGACTCGGTTTGTGTCTTACATTCCGAAGCCTATAACTTGTGACTTTTTCGCAACCGGACCTCGTAATTGGACTCAAACTCTTCCATTATTATTGTTTCAACACATTGGAAGCGTTGGAATTAGATTCGTGACAGTCGAAACAAGTTAGCTCCATCTGTGCGTCAATGTCTTTAATTGGACTCAGTTTGTGTGTTACATTCCGAAGCCTATAACTTGTGACTTTTTCTCAACCGGACCTCGTAATTGGACTCAAACTCTTCCAATACTATTGTTTCAACACATTTGAAGTGTTGGAACAATATTCGGAACAGTCGAAACAAGTTAGCTCCATCCGTGCGTCAATGTCTTTAATTGGATTCAGTTTGTGGGTTACATTCCGTAGCCTATAACTTGTGACATTTTTGCAACCGCACCTCGTAATTGGACTCAAACTCTTGCAATACTATTGTTTCAAAACATTTGAAGTGTTCGAAAAAGATTGGTGACAGTCGAAACAAGTTAGCTCCATCCATGCGTCAACGTCTCAAATTGGACTCGGTTTGTGTCTTACATTCCGAAGCCTATAACTTGTGACTTTTTCGCAACCGGACCTCGTAATTGGACTCAAACTCTTCCATTATTATTGTTTCAACACAATGGAAGCGTTGGAAATAGATTCGTGATAGTCGAAACAAGTTAGCTCCATCCGTGCGTCAATGTCTTTAATTGGACTCAGTTTGTGTGTTACATTCCGAAGCCTATAACTTGTGACTTTTTCTCAACCGGACCTCGTAATTGGACTCAAACTCTTCCATTATTATTGTTTCAACACATTGGAAGCGTTGGAATTAGATTCGTGACAGTCGAAACAAGTTAGCTCCATCCGTGCGTCAATGTCTTTAATTGGACTCAGTTTGAGGGTTACATTCCGTAGCCTATAACTTGTGACATTTTTGCAACCGGACCTCGTAATTGGACTCAAACTCTTGCAATACTATTGTTCCAAAACATTTGAAGTGTTGGGAAAAGATTGGTGACAGTCGAAACAAGTTAGCTCCATCCGTGCATCAACGTCTTAAATTTGACTCAGTTTGTGTCTTACATTCCGAAGCCTATAACTTGTGACTTTTTCGCAATCGGACCTCGTAATTGGCCTCAAACTCTTCCATTACTATTGTTTCAACACATTTGAAGTGTTGGAATAAGATTCCTGACAGTCGAAACAAGTTAGCTCCATCCGTGCGTCAACGTCTCAAATTGGACTCAGTTTGTGTGTTACATTCCGAAGCCTATAACTTGTGACTTTATCGCAACCGGACCTCGTAGTTGGACTCAAACTCTTCCACTACTATTGATCCAACACATTTGAAGTGTGGGAATAAGATTGGTGCCAGTCGAAACAAGTTAGCTCCATCCGTGCGTCAATGTCTTTAATTGGACTCAGTTTGTATTTTATATTCCGAAGCCTATAACTTGTGACTTTTTTGCAACCGGACCTCGTAATTGGACTCAAACTCTTCCATTACTATTGTTTCAACACATTTGAAGTGTTGGAATAAGATTCGTGACAGTCGACACAAGTTAGCTCCATCCGTGCGTCAATGTCTTTAATTGGACTCAGTTTGTGTGTTACATTCCGAAGCCAATAACTTGTGACTTTTTCGCAACCGGACCTCGCAATTGGACTCAAACTCTTCCATTACTATTGTTTCAACACATTTGAAGTGTTGGAACAAGATTCGAAATAGTCGAAACAAGTTAGCTCCATCAGTGCGTCAACGTCTCAAATTGGACTCGGTTTGTGTCTTACATTCCGAAGCCTATAACTTGTGACTTTTTCGCAACCGGACCTCGTAATTGGACTCAAACTCTTCCATTATTATTGTTTCAACACATTGGAAGCGTTGGAATTAGATTCGTGACAGTCGAAACAAGTTAGCTCCATCTGTGCGTCAATGTCTTTAATTGGACTCAGTTTGTGTGTTACATTCCGAAGCCTATAACTTGTGACTTTTTCTCAACCGGACCTCGTAATTGGACTCAAACTCTTCCAATACTATTGTTTCAACACATTTGAAGTGTTGGATCAAGATTCGGAACAGTCGAAACAAGTTAGCGCCATCCGTGCGTCAATGTCTTTAATTGGACTCAGTTTGTGTGTTACATTCCGAAGCCTATAACTTGTGACTTTTTCGCAACCGGACCTCGTAATTGGACTCAAACTCTTCCATTACTATTGTTTTAACGCATTTGAAGTGTGGGAATAAGATTCGTGACAGTCGAAACAAGTTAGCTCCATCCGTGCGTCAATGTCTTTAATTGGACTCAGTTTGAGGGTTACATTCCGTAGCCTATAACTTGTGACATTTTTGCAACCGGACCTCGTAATTGGACTCAAACTCTTGCAATACTATTGTTTCAAAATATTTGAAGTGTTGGGAAAAGATTGATGACAGTCGAAACAAGTTAGCTCCATCCGTGCATCAACGTCTTAAATTTGACTCAGTTTGTGTCTTACATTCCGAAGCCTATAACTTGTGACTTTATCGCAACCGGACCTCGTAATTGGACTCAAACTCTTCCATTACTATTGTTTCAACACATTTGAAGTGTTGGAATTAGATTCGTGACAGTCAAAACAAGTTAGCTCCATCCGTGCGTCAATGTCTTTAATTGGACTCAGTTTGTGTGTTACATTCCGAAGCCTATAACTTGTGACTTTTTCTCAACCGGTCCTCGTAATTGGACTCAAACTCTTCAATTACTATTGTTTCAACACATTTGAAGTGTTGGAACAAGATTCGGAACAGTCGAAACAAGTTAGCTCCATCCGTGCGTCAATGTCTTTAATTGGACTCAGTTTGTGTGTTACATTCCGAAGCCTATAACTTGTGACTTTTTCTCAACCGGACCTCGTAATTGGACTCAAACTCTTTCATTACTATTGTTTTAACACATTTGAAGTGTGGGAATAAGATTCGTGACAGTCGAAAGAAGTTAGCTCCATCCGTGCGTCAATGTCTTTAATTGGACTCAGTTTGAGGGTTACATTCCGTAGCCTATAACTTGTGACATTTTTGCAACCGGACCTCGTAATTGGACTCAAACTCTTGCAATACTATTGTTTCAAAATATTTGAAGTGTTGGGAAAAGATTGATGACAGTCGAAACAAGTTAGCTCCATCCGTGCATCAACGTCTTAAATTTGACTCAGTTTGTCTTACATTCCGAAGCCTTTAACTTGTGACTTTTTCGCAACCGGACCTCGTAATTGGACTCAAACTCTTCCATTACTATTGTTTCAACACATTTGAAGTGTTGGAATTAGATTCGTGACAGTCGAAACAAGTTAGCTCCATCCGTGCGTCAATGTCTTTAATTGGACTCAGTTTGTGTGTTACATTCCGAAGCCTATAACTTGTTACTTTTTGTCAACCGGACCTCGTAATTGGACTCAAACTCTTCCATTACTATTGTTTCAACACATTTGAAGTGTTGGAACAATATTCGGAACAGTCGAAACAAGTTAGCTCCATCCGTGCGTCAATGTCTTTAATTGGATTCAGTTTGTGGGTTACATTCCGTAGCCTATAACTTGCGACATTTTTGCAACCGGACCTCGTAATTGGACTCAACCTCTTGCAATACTATTGTTTCAAAACATTTGAAGTGTTCGAAAAAGATTGGTGACAGTCGAAACAAGTTAGCTCCATCCATGCGTCAACGTCTCAAATTGGACTCGGTTTGTGTCTTACATTCCGAAGCCTATAACTTGTGACTTTTTCGCAACCGGACCTCGTAATTGGACTCAAACTCTTCCATTATTATTGTTTCAACACATTGGAAGCGTTGGAATTAGATTCGTGACAGTCGAAACAAGTTAGCTCCATCCGTGCGTCAATGTCTTTAATTGGACTTAGTTTGTGTGTTACATTCCGAAGCCTATAACTTGTGACTTTTTCTCAACCGGACCTCGTAATTGGACTCAAACTCTTCCATTACTATTGTTTCAACACATTTGAAGTGTTGGAACAAGATTCGGAACAGTCGAAACAAGTTAGCTCCATCCGTGCGTCAATGTCTTTAATTGGACTCAGTTTGTGTGTTACATTCCGAAGCCTATAACTTGTGACTTTTTCTCAACCGGACCTCGTAATTTGACTCAAACTCTTCCATTACTATTGTTTTAACACATTTGAAGTGTGGGAATAAGATTCGTGACAGTCGAAACAAGTTAGCTCCATCCGTGCGTCAATGTCTTTAATTGGACTCAGTTTGTGTGTTACATTCCGAAGCCTATAACTTGTGACTTTTTCGCAACCAGTCCTCGTAATTGGACTCAAACTCTTCCATTACTATTGTTTCAACACATTTGAAGTGTTGGAACAAGATTCGGAACAGTCGAAACAAGTTAGCTCCATCCGTGCGTCTCTTTAATTGGACTCAGTTTGTGTGTTACATTCCGAAGCCTATAACTTGTGACTTTTTCTCAACCGGACCTCGTAATTGGACTCAAACTCTTCCATTACTATTGTTTTAACACATTTGAATTGTGGGAATAAGATTCGTGACAGTCGAAACAAGTTAGCTCCATCCGTGCGTCAATGTCTTTAATTGGACTCAGTTTGAGGGTTACATTCCGTAGCCTATAACTTGTGACATTTTTGCAACCGGACCTCGTAATTGGACTCAAACTCTTGCAATACTATTGTTTCAAAATATTTGAAGTGTTGGGAAAAGATTGATGACAGTCGAAACAAGTTAGCTCCATCCGTGCATCAACGTCTTAAATTTGACTCAGTTTGTCTTACATTCCGAAGCCTATAACTTGTGACTTTTTCGCAACCGGACCTCGTAATTGGACTCAAACTCTTCCATTACTATTGTTTCAACACATTTGAAGTGTTGGAATTAGATTCGTGACAGTCGAAACAAGTTAGCTCCATCCGTGCGTCAATGTCTTTAATTGGACTCAGTTTGTGTGTTACATTCCGAAGCCTATAACTTGTATCTTTTTCGCAACCGGTCCTCGTAATTGGACTCAAACTCTTCCATTACTATTGTTTCAACACATTTGAAGTGTTGGAACAAGATTCAGCACAGTCGAAACATGTTAGCTGCATCCGTGCGTCAACGTCTCAAATTGGACTCAGTTTGTGTGTTACATTCCGAATCCTATAACTTGTGACTCTATCGCAACCGGACCTCGTAATTGGACTCAAACTCTTCCACTACTATTGTTCCAACACATTTGAAGTGTTGGAATAAGATTCCTGACAGTCGAAACAAGTTAGCTCCATCCGTGCGTCAATGTCTTTAATTGGACTCAGTTTGTGTGTTACATTCCGAAGCCTATAACTTGTTACTTTTTGTCAACCGGACCTCGTAATTGGACTCAAACTCTTCCATTACTATTGTTTCAACACATTTGAAGTGTTGGAACAATATTCGGAACAGTCGAAACAAGTTAGCTCCATCCGTGCGTCAATGTCTTTAATTGGATTCAGTTTGTGGGTTACATTCCGTAGCCTATAACTTGTGACATTTTTGCAACCGCACCTCGTAATTGGACTCAAACTCTTGCAATACTATTGTTTCAAAACATTTGAAGTGTTCGAAAAAGATTGGTGACAGTCGAAACAAGTTAGCTCCATCCATGCGTCAACGTCTCAAATTGGACTCGGTTTGTGTCTTACATTCCGAAGCCTATAACTTGTGACTTTTTCGCAACCGGACCTCGTAATTGGACTCAAACTCTTCCATTATTATTGTTTCAACACAATGGAAGCGTTGGAAATAGATTCGTGATAGTCGAAACAAGTTAGCTCCATCCGTGCGTCAATGTCTTTAATTGGACTCAGTTTGTGTGTTACATTCCGAAGCCTATAACTTGTGACTTTTTCTCAACCGGACCTCGTAATTGGACTCAAACTCTTCCATTATTATTGTTTCAACACATTGGAAGCGTTGGAATTAGATTCGTGACAGTCGAAACAAGTTAGCTCCATCCGTGCGTCAATGTCTTTAATTGGACTCAGTTTGTGTGTTACATTCCGAAGCCTATAACTTGTGACTTTTTCTCAATCGGACCTCGTAATTAGACTCGAACTCTTCCATTACTATTGTTTCAACACATTTGAAGTGTTGGAACAAGATTCGGAACAGTCGAAACAAGTTAGCACCATCCGTGCGTCAATCTCTTTAATTGGACACAGTTTGTGTGTTACATTCCGAAGCCTATAACTTGTGACTTTTTCTCAACCGGACCTCGTAATTAGACTCGAACTCTTCCATTACTATTGTTTCAACACATTTGAAGTGTTGGAACAAGATTCGGAACAGTCGAAACAAGTTAGCACCATCCGTGCGTCAATCTCTTTAATTGGACACAGTTTGTGTGTTACATTCCGAAGCCTATAACTTGTGACTTTTTCTCAACCGGACCTCGTAATTGGACTCAAACTCTTCCATTACTATTGTTTTAACGCATTTGAAGTGTGGGAATAAGATTCGTGACAGTCGAAACAAGTTAGCTCCATCCATGCGTCAACGTCTCAAATTGGACTCGGTTTGTGTCTTACATTCCGAAGCCTATAACTTGTGACTTTTTCGCAACCGGACCTCGTAATTGGACTCAAACTCTTCCATTATTATTGTTTCAACACATTGGAAGCGTTGGAATTAGATTCGTGACAGTCGAAACAAGTTAGCTCCATCTGTGCGTCAATGTCTTTAATTGGACTCAGTTTGTGTGTTACATTCCGAAGCCTATAACTTGTGACTTTTTCTCAACCGGACCTCGTAATTGGACTCAAACTCTTCCAATACTATTGTTTCAACACATTTGAAGTGTTGGATCAAGATTCGGAACAGTCGAAACAAGTTAGCGCCATCCGTGCGTCAATGTCTTTAATTGGACTCAGTTTGTGTGTTACATTCCGAAGCCTATAACTTGTGACTTTTTCTCAACCGGACCTCGTAATTGGACTCAAACTCTTCCATTACTATTGTTTTAACGCATTTGAAGTGTGGGAATAAGATTCGTGACAGTCGAAACAAGTTAGCTCCATCCGTGCGTCAATGTCTTTAATTGGACTCAGTTTGAGGGTTACATTCCGTAGCCTTTAACTTGTGACATTTTTGCAACCGGACCTCGTAATTGGACTCAAACTCTTGCAATACTATTGTTTCAAAATATTTGAAGTGTTGGGAAAAGATTGATGACAGTCGAAACAAGTTAGCTCCATCCGTGCATCAACGTCTTAAATTTGACTCAGTTTGTGTCTTACATTCCGAAGCCTATAACTTGTGACTTTATCGCAACCGGACCTCGTAATTGGACTCAAACTCTTCCATTACTATTGTTTCAACACATTTGAAGTGTTGGAATTAGATTCGTGACAGTCAAAACAAGTTAGCTCCATCCGTGCGTCAATGTCTTTAATTGGACTCAGTTTGTGTGTTACATTCCGAAGCCTATAACTTGTGACTTTTTCTCAACCGGTCCTCGTAATTGGACTCAAACTCTTCCATTACTATTGTTTCAACACATTTGAAGTGTTGGAACAAGATTCGGAACAGTCGAAACAAGTTAGCTCCATCCGTGCGTCAATGTCTTTAATTGGACTCAGTTTGTGTGTTACATTCCGAAGCCTATAACTTGTGACTTTTTCTCAACCGGACCTCGTAATTGGACTCAAACTCTTTCATTACTATTGTTTTAACACATTTGAAGTGTGGGAATAAGATTCGTGACAGTCGAAAGAAGTTAGCTCCATCCGTGCGTCAATGTCTTTAATTGGACTTAGTTTGAGGGTTACATTCCGTAGCCTATAACTTGTGACATTTTTGCAACCGGACCTCGTAATTGGACTCAAACTCTTGCAATACTATTGTTTCAAAATATTTGAAGTGTTGGGAAAATATTGATGACAGTCGAAACAAGTTAGCTCCATCCGTGCATCAACGTCTTAAATTTGACTCAGTTTGTCTTACATTCCGAAGCCTTTAACTTGTGACTTTTTCGCAACCGGACCTCGTAATTGGACTCAAACTCTTCCATTACTATTGTTTCAACACATTTGAAGTGTTGGAATTAGATTCGTGACAGTCGAAACAAGTTAGCTCCATCCGTGCGTCAATGTCTTTAATTGGACTCAGTTTGTGTGTTACATTCCGAAGCCTATAACTTGTGACTTTTTCGCAACCGGTCCTCGTAATTGGACTCAAACTCTTCCATTACTATTGTTTCAACACATTTGAAGTGTTGGAACAAGATTCAGCACAGTCGAAACATGTTAGCTCCATCCGTGCGTCAACGTCTCAAATTGGACTCAGTTTGTGTGTTACATTCCGAAGCCTATAACTTGTGACTCTATCGCAACCGGACCTCGTAATTGGACTCAAACTCTTCCACTACTATTGTTCCAACACATTTGAAGTGTTGGAATAAGATTCATGATAGTCGAAACAAGTTAGCTCCATCCGTGCGTCAATGTCTTTAATTGGACTCAGTTTGTGTGTTACATTCCGAAGCCTATAACTTGTAACTTTTTGTCAACCGGACCTCGTAATTGGACTCAAACTCTTCCATTACTATTGTTTCAACACATTTGAAGTGTTGGAACAATATTCGGAACAGTCGAAACAAGTTAGCTCCATCCGTGCGTCAATGTCTTTAATTGGATTCAGTTTGTGGGTTACATTCCGTAGCCTATAACTTGCGACATTTTTGCAACCGGACCTCGTAATTGGACTCAACCTCTTGCAATACTATTGTTTCAAAACATTTGAAGTGTTCGAAAAAGATTGGTAACAGTCGAAACAAGTTAGCTCCATCCATGCGTCAACGTCTCAAATTGGACTCGGTTTGTGTCTTACATTCCGAAGCCTATAACTTGTGACTTTTTCGCAACCGGACCTCGTAATTGGACTCAAACTCTTCCATTATTATTGTTTCAACACATTGGAAGCGTTGGAATTAGATTCGTGACAGTCGAAACAAGTTAGCTCCATCCGTGCGTCAATGTCTTTAATTGGACTCAGTTTGTGTGTTACATTCCGAAGCCTATAACTTGTGACTTTTTCTCAACCGGACCTCGTAATTGGACTCAAACTCTTCCATTACTATTGTTTCAACACATTTGAAGTGTTGGAACAAGATTCGGAACAGTCGAAACAAGTTAGCTCCATCCGTGCGTCAATGTCTTTAATTGGACTCAGTTTGTGTGTTACATTCCGAAGCCTATAACTTGTGACTTTTTCTCAACCGGACCTCGTAATTTGACTCAAACTCTTCCATTACTATTGTTTTAACACATTTGAAGTGTGGGAATAAGATTCGTGACAGTCGAAACAAGTTAGCTCCATCCGTGCGTCAATGTCTTTAATTGGACTCAGTTTGTGTGTTACATTCCGAAGCCTATAACTTGTGACTTTTTCGCAACCAGTCCTCGTAATTGGACTCAAACTCTTCCATTACTATTGTTTCAACACATTTGAAGTGTTGGAACAAGATTCGGAACAGTCGAAACAAGTTAGCTCCATCCGTGCGTCTCTTTAATTGGACTCAGTTTGTGTGTTACATTCCGAAGCCTATAACTTGTGACTTTTTCTCAACCGGACCTCGTAATTGGACTCAAACTCTTCCATTACTATTGTTTTAACACATTTGAAGTGTGGGAATAAGATTCGTGACAGTCGAAACAAGTTAGCTCCATCCGTGCGTCAATGTCTTTAATTGGACTCAGTTTGAGGGTTACATTCCGTAGCCTATAACTTGTGACATTTTTGCAACCGGACCTCGTAATTGGACTCAAACTCTTGCAATACTATTGTTTCAAAATATTTGAAGTGTTGGGAAAAGATTGATGACAGTCGAAAGAAGTTAGCTCCATCCGTGCATCAACGTCTTAAATTTGACTCAGTTTATCTTACATTCCGAAGCCTATAACTTGTGACTTTTTCGCAACCGGACCTCGTAATTGTACTCAAACTCTTCCATTACTATTGTTTCAACACATTTGAAGTGTTGGAATTAGATTCGTGACAGTCGAAACAAGTTAGCTCCATCCGTGCGTCAATGTCTTTAATTGGACTCAGTTTGAGGGTTACATTCCGTAGCCTATAACTTGTGACATTTTTGCAACCGGACCTCGTAATTGGACTCAAACTCTTCCATCACTATTGTTTCAACACATTTGAAGTGTTGGAACAAGATTCGGAACAGTCGAAACAAGTTAGCTCCATCCGTGCGTCAATGTCTTTAATTGGACTCAGTTTGTGTGTTACATTCCGAAGCCTATAACTTGTGACTTTTTCTCAACCGGACCTCGTAATTGGACTCAAACTCTTCCATTACTATTGTTTTAACACATTTGAAGTGTGGGACTAAGATTCGTGACAATCGAAACAAGTTAGCTCCATCCGTGCATCAATGTCTTTAATTGGACTCAGTTTGAGGGTTACATTCCGTAGCCTATAACTTGTGACATTTTTGCAACCGGACCTCGTAATTGGACTCAAACTCTTGCAATACTATTGTTCCAAAACATTTGAAGTGTTGGGAAAAGATTGGTGACAGTCGAAACAAGTTAGCTCCATCCGTGCATCAACGTCTTAAATTTGACTCAGTTTGTGTCTTACATTCCGAAGCCTATAACTTGTGACTTTTTCGCAATCGGACCTCGTAATTGGCCTCAAACTCTTCCATTACTATTGTTTCAACACATTTGAATTGTTGGAATAAGATTCCTGACAGTCGAAACAAGTTAGCTCCATCCGTGCGTCAACGTCTCAAATTGGACTCAGTTTGTGTGTTACATTCCGAAGCCTATAACTTGTGACTTTATCGCAACCGGACCTCGTAGTTGGACTCAAACTCTTCCACTACTATTGATCCAACACATTTGAAGTGTGGGAATAAGATTGGTGCCAGTCGAAACAAGTTAGCTCCATCCGTGCGTCAATGTCTTTAATTGGACTCAGTTTGTATTTTATATTCCGAAGCCTATAACTTGTGACTTTTTTGCAACCGGACCTCGTAATTGGACTCAAACTCTTCCATTACTATTGTTTCAACACATTTGAAGTGTTGGAATAAGATTCGTGACAGTCGACACAAGTTAGCTCCATCCGTGCGTCAATGTCTTTAATTGGACTCAGTTTGTGTGTTACATTCCGAAGCCAATAACTTGTGACTTTTTAGCAACCGGACCTCGCAATTGGACTCAAACTCTTCCATTACTATTGTTTCAACACATTTGAAGTGTTGGAACAAGATTCGAAATAGTCGAAACAAGTTAGCTCCATCAGTGCGTCAACGTCTCAAATTGGACTCGGTTTGTGTCTTACATTCCGAAGCCTATAACTTGTGACTTTTTCGCAACCGGACCTCGTAATTGGACTCAAACTCTTCCATTATTATTGTTTCAACACATTGGAAGTGTTGGAATTAGATTCGTGACAGTCGAAACAAGTTAGCTCCATCCGTGCGTCAATGTCTTTAATTGGACTCAGTTTGTGTGTTACATTCCGAAGCCTATAACTTGTGACTTTTTCTCAATCGGACCTCGTAATTAGACTCGAACTCTTCCATTACTATTGTTTCAACACATTTGAAGTGTTGGAACAAGATTCGGAACAGTCGAAACAAGTTAGCACCATCCGTGCGTCAATCTCTTTAATTGGACACAGTTTGTGTGTTACATTCCGAAGCCTATAACTTGTGACTTTTTCTCAACCGGACCTCGTAATTGGACTCAAACTCTTGCAATATTATTGTTTCAAAACATTTGAAGTGTTCGAAAGAGATTGGTGACAGTCGAAACAAGTTAGCTCCATCCATGCGTCAACGTCTCAAATTGGACTCGGTTTGTGTCTTACATTCCGAAGCCTATAACTTGTGACTTTTTCGCAACCGGACCTCGTAATTGGACTCAAACTCTACTATTATTATTGTTTCAACACATTGGAAGCGTTGGAATTAGATTCGTGACAGTCGAAACAAGTTAGCTCCATCCGTGCGTCAATGTCTTTAATTGGACTCAGTTTGTGTGTTACATTCCGAAGCCTATAACTTGTGACTTTTTCTCAACCGGACCTCGTAATTGGAATCAAACTCTTCCAATACTATTGTTTCAACACATTTGAAGTGTTGGATCAAGATTCGGAACAGTCGAAACAAGTTAGCTCCATCCGTGCGTCAATGTCTTTAATTGGACTCAGTTTGTGTGTTACATTCCGAAGCCTATAACTTGTGACTTTTTCTCAACCGGACCTCGTAATTGGACTCAAACTCTTCCATTACTATTGTTTTAACGCATTTGAAGTGTGGAAATAAGATTCGTGACAGTCGAAACAAGTTAGCTCCATCCGTGCGTCAATGTCTTTAATTGGACTCAGTTTGAGGGTTACATTCCGTAGCCTATAACTTGTGACATTTTTGCAACCGGACCTCGTAATTGGACTCAAACTCTTGAAATACTATTGTTTCAAAATATTTGAAGTGTTGGGAAAAGATTGATGACAGTCGAAACAAGTTAGCTCCATCCGTGCATCAACGTCTTAAATTTGACTCAGTTTGTGTCTTACATTCCGAAGCCTATAACTTGTGACTTTTTCGCAACCGGACCTCGTAATTGGACTCAAACTCTTCCATTACTATTGTTTCAACACATTTGAAGTGTTGGAATTAGATTCGTGACAGTCAAAACAAGTTAGCTCCATCCGTGCGTCAATGTCTTTAATTGGACTCAGTTTGTGTGTTACATTCCGAAGCCTATAACTTGTGACTTTTTCTCAACCGGTCCTCGTAATTGGACTCAAACTCTTCCATTACTATTGTTTCAACACATTTGAAGTGTTGGAACAAGATTCGGAACAGTCGAAACAAGTTAGCTCCATCCGTGCGTCAATGTCTTTAATTGGACTCAGTTTGTGTGTTACATTCCGAAGCCTATAACTTGTGACTTTTTCTCAACCGGACCTCGTAATTGGACTCAAACTCTTTCATTACTATTGTTTTAACACATTTGAAGTGTGGGAATAAGATTCGTGACAGTCGAAACAAGTTAGCTCCATCCGTGCGTCAAAGTCTTTAATTGGACTCAGTTTGAGGGTTACATTCCGTAGCCTATAACTTGTGACATTTTTGCAACCGGACCTCGAAATTGGACTCAAACTCTTGCAATACTATTGTTTCAAAATATTTGAAGTGTTGGGAAAAGATTGATGACAGTCGAAACAAGTTAGCTCCATCCGTGCATCAACGTCTTAAATTTGACTCAGTTTGTCTTACATTCCGAAGCCTTTAACTTGTGACTTTTTCGCAACCGGACCTCGTAATTGGACTCAAACTCTTCCATTACTATTGTTTCAACACATTTGAAGTGTTGGAATTAGATTCGTGACAGTCGAAACAAGTTAGCTCCATCCGTGCGTCAATGTCTTTAATTGGACTCAGTTTGTGTGTTACATTCCGAAGCCTATAACTTGTGACTTTTTCGCAACCGGTCCTCGTAATTGGACTCAAACTCTTCCATTACTATTGTTTCAACACATTTGAAGTGTTGGAACAAGATTCAGCACAGTCGAAACATGTTAGCTCCATCCGTGCGTCAACGTCTCAAATTGGACTCAGTTTGTGTGTTACATTCCGAAGCCTATAACTTGTGACTCTATCGCAACCGGACCTCGTAATTGGACTCAAACTCTTCCACTACTATTGTTCCAACACATTTGAAGTGTTGGAATAAGATTCATGACAGTCGAAACAAGTTAGCTCCATCCGTGGGTCAATGTCTTTAATTGGACTCAGTTTGTGTGTTACATTCCGAAGCCTATAACTTGTTACTTTTTGTCAACCGGACCTCGTAATTGGACTCAAACTCTTCCATTACTATTGTTTCAACACATTTGAAGTGTTGGAACAATATTCGGAACAGTCGAAACAAGTTAGCTCCATCCGTGCGTCAATGTCTTTAATTGGATTCAGTTTGTGGGTTACATTCCGTAGCCTATAACTTGCGACATTTTTGCAACCGGACCTCGTAATTGGACTCAACCTCTTGCAATACTATTGTTTCAAAACATTTGAAGTGTTCGAAAAAGATTGGTGACAGTCGAAACAAGTTAGCTCCATCCATGCGTCAACGTCTCAAATTGGACTCGGTTTGTGTCTTACATTCCGAAGCCTATAACTTGTGACTTTTTCGCAACCGGACCTCGTAATTGGACTCAAACTCTTCCATTATTATTGTTTCAACACATTGGAAGCGTTGGAATTAGATTCGTGACAGTCGAAACAAGTTAGCTCCATCCGTGCGTCAATGTCTTTAATTGGACTCAGTTTGTGTGTTACATTCCGAAGCCTATAACTTGTGACTTTTTCTCAACCGGACCTCGTAATTGGACTCAAACTCTTCCATTACTATTGTTTCAACACATTTGAAGTGTTGGAACAAGATTCGGAACAGTCGAAACAAGTTAGCTCCATCCGTGCGTCAATGTCTTTAATTGGACTCAGTTTGTGTGTTACATTCCGAAGCCTATAACTTGTGACTTTTTCTCAACCGGACCTCGTAATTGGACTCAAACTCTTCCATTACTATTGTTTTAACACATTTGAAGTGTGGGAATAAGATTCGTGACAGTCGAAACAAGTTAGCTCCATCCGTGCGTCAATGTCTTTAATTGGACTCAGTTTGTGTGTTACATTCCGAAGCCTATAACTTGTGACTTTTTCGCAACCAGTCCTCGTAATTGGACTCAAACTCTTCCATTACTATTGTTTCAACACATTTGAAGTGTTGGAACAAGATTCGGAACAGTCGAAACAAGTTAGCTCCATCCGTGCGTCTCTTTAATTGGACTCAGTTTGTGTGTTACATTCCGAAGCATATAACTTGTGACCTTTTCTCAACCGGACCTCGTAATTGGACTCAAACTCTTCCATTACTATTGTTTTAACACATTTGAAGTGTGGGAATAAGATTCGTGACAGTCGAAACAAGTTAGCTCCATCCGTGCGTCAATGTCTTTAATTGGACTCAGTTTGAGGGTTACATTCCGTAGCCTATAACTTGTGACATTTTTGCAACCGGACCTCGTAATTGGACTCAAACTCTTGCAATACTATTGTTTCAAAATATTTGAAGTGTTGGGAAAAGATTGATGACAGTCGAAACAAGTTAGCTCCATCCGTGCATCAACGTCTTAAATTTGACTCAGTTTGTCTTACATTCCGAAGCCTATAACTTGTGACTTTTTCGCAACCGGACCTCGTAATTGGACTCAAACTCTTCCATTACTATTGTTTCAACACATTTGAAGTGTTGGAATTAGATTCGTGACAGTCGAAACAAGTTAGCTCCATCCGTGCGTCAATGTCTTTAATTGGACTCAGTTTGTGTGTTACATTCCGAAGCCTATAACTTGTGACTTTTTCGCAACCGGTCCTCGTAATTGGACTCAAACTCTTCCATTACTATTGTTTCAACACATTTGAAGTGTTGGAACAAGATTCAGCACAGTCGAAACATGTTAGCTCCATCCGTGCGTCAACGTCTCAAATTGGACTCAGTTTGTGTGTTACATTCCGAAGCCTATAACTTGTGACTCTATCGCAACCGGACCTCGTAATTGGACTCAAACTCTTCCACTACTATTGTTCCAACACATTTGAAGTGTTGGAATAAGATTCCTGACAGTCGAAACAAGTTAGCTCCATCCGTGCGTCAATGTCTTTAATTGGACTCAGTTTGTGTGTTACATTCCGAAGCCTATAACTTGTTACTTTTTGTCAACCGGACCTCGTAATTGGACTCAAACTCTTCCATTACTATTGTTTCAACACATTTGAAGTGTTGGAACAATATTCGGAACAGTCGAAACAAGTTAGCTCCATCCGTGCGTCAATGTCTTTAATTGGATTCAGTTTGTGGGTTACATTCCGTAGCCTATAACTTGTGACATTTTTGCAACCGGACCTCGTAATTGGACTCAAACTCTTGCAATACTATTGTTTCAAAACATTTGAAGTGTTCGAAAAAGTTTGGTGACAGTCGAAACAAGTTAGCTCCATCCATGCGTCAAAGTCTCAAATTGGACTCGGTTTGTGTCTTACATTCCGAAGCCTATAACTTGTGACTTTTTCGCAACCGGAGCTCGTAATTGGACTCAAACTCTTCCATTATTATTGTTTCAACACATTGGAAGCGTTGGAATTAGATTCGTGACAGTCGAAACAAGTTAGCTCCATCCGTGCGTCAATGTCTTTAATTGGACTCAGTTTGTGTGTTACATTACGAAGCCTATAACTTGTGACTTTTTCTCAACCGGACCTCGTAATTGGACTCAAACTCTTCCATTACTATTGTTTCAACACATTTGAAGTGTTAGAACAAGATTCGGAACAGTCGAAACAAGTTAGCTCCATCCGTGCGTCAATGTCTTTAATTGGACTCAGTTTGTGTGTTACATTCCGAAGCCTATAACTTGTGACTTTTTCACAACCGGACCTCCTAATTGGACTCAAACTCTTCCATTACTATTGTTTTAACACATTTGAAGTGTGGGAATAAGATTCGTGACAGTCGAAACAAGTTAGCTCTATCCGTGCGTCAATGTCTTTAATTGGACTCAGTTTGAGGGTTACATTCCGTAGCCTATAACTTGTGACATTTTGGCAACCGGACCTCGTAATTGGACTCAAACTCTTGCAATACTATTGTTTCAAAATATTTGATGTGTTGGGAATAGATTGATGACAGTCGAAACAAGTTAGCTCCATCCGTGCCTCAACGTCTTAAATTTGACTCAATTTGTGTCTTACATTCCGAAGCCTATAACTTGTGACTTTTTCGCAACCGGACCTCGTAATTGGACTCAAACTCTTCCATTACTATTGTTTCAACACATTTGAAGTGTTGGAATTAGATTCGTGACAGTCGAAACAAGTTAGCTCCATCCGTGCGTCAATGTCTTTAATTGGACTCAGTTTGTGTGTTACATTCCGAAGCCTATAACTTGTGACTTTTTCTCAACCGGACCTCGTAATTGGACTCAAACTCTTCCAATACTATTGTTTCAACACATTTGAAGTGTTGGATCAAGATTCGGAACAGTCGAAACAAGTTAGCTCCATCCGTGCGTCAATGTCTTTAATTGGACTCAGTTTGTGTGTTACATTCCGAAGCCTATAACTTGTGACTTTTTCTCAACCGGACCTCGTAATTGGACTCAAACTCTTCCATTACTATTGTTTTAACGCATTTGAAGTGTGGGAATAAGATTCGTGACAGTCGAAACAAGTTAGCTCCATCCGTGCGTCAATGTCTTTAATTGGACTCAGTTTGAGGGTTACATTCCGTAGCCTATAACTTGTGACATTTTTGCAACCGGACCTCGTAATTGGACTCAAACTCTTGCAATACTATTGTTTCAAAATATTTGAAGTGTTGGGAAAAGATTGATGACAGTCGAAACAAGTTAGCTCCATCCGTGCATCAACGTCTTAAATTTGACTCAGTTTGTGTCTTACATTCCGAAGCCTATAACTTGTGACTTTTTCGCAACCGGACCTCGTAATTGGACTCAAACTCTTCCATTACTATTGTTTCAACACATTTGAAGTGTTGGAATTAGATTCGTGACAGTCAAAACAAGTTAGCTCCATCCGTGCGTCAATGTCTTTAATTGGACTCAGTTTGTGTGTTACATTCCGAAGCCTATAACTTGTGACTTTTTCTCAACCGGTCCTCGTAATTGGACTCAAACTCTTCCATTACTATTGTTTCAACACATTTGAAGTGTTGGAACAAGATTCGGAACAGTCGAAACAAGTTAGCTCCATCCGTGCGTCAATGTCTTTAATTGGACTCAGTTTGTGTGTTACATTCCGAAGCCTATAACTTGTGACTTTTTCTCAACCGGACCTCGTAATTGGACTCAAACTCTTTCATTACTATTGTTTTAACACATTTGAAGTGTGGGAATAAGATTCGTGACAGTCGAAACAAGTTAGCTCCATCCGTGCGTCAAAGTCTTTAATTGGACTCAGTTTGAGGGTTACATTCCGTAGCCTATAACTTGTCACATTTTTGCAACCGGACCTCGTAATTGGACTCAAACTCTTGCAATACTATTGTTTCAAAATATTTGAAGTGTTGGGAAAAGATTGATGACAGTCGAAACAAGTTAGCTCCATCCGTGCATCAACGTCTTAAATTTGACTCAGTTTGTCTTACATTCCGAAGCCTTTAACTTGTGACTTTTTCGCAACCGGACCTCGTAATTGGACTCAAACTCTTCCATTACTATTGTTTCAACACATTTGAAGTGTTGGAATTAGATTCGTGACAGTCGAAACAAGTTAGCTCCATCCGTGCGTCAATGTCTTTAATTGGACTCAGTTTGTGTGTTACATTCCGAAGCCTATAACTTGTGACTTTTTCGCAACCGGTCCTCGTAATTGGACTCAAACTCTTCCATTACTATTGTTTCAACACATTTGAAGTGTTGGAACAAGATTCAGCACAGTCGAAACATGTTAGCTCCATCCGTGCGTCAACGTCTCAAATTGGACTCAGTTTGTGTGTTACATTCCGAAGCCTATAACTTGTGACTCTATCGCAACCGGACCTCGTAATTGGACTCAAACTCTTCCACTACTATTGTTCCAACACATTTGAAGTGTTGGAATAAGATTCATGACAGTCGAAACAAGTTAGCTCCATCCGTGGGTCAATGTCTTTAATTGGACTCAGTTTGTGTGTTACATTCCGAAGCCTATAACTTGTTACTTTTTGTCAACCGGACCTCGTAATTGGACTCAAACTCTTCCATTACTATTGTTTCAACACATTTGAAGTGTTGGAACAATATTCGGAACAGTCGAAACAAGTTAGCTCCATCCGTGCGTCAATGTCTTTAATTGGATTCAGTTTGTGGGTTACATTCCGTAGCCTATAACTTGCGACATTTTTGCAACCGGACCTCGTAATTGGACTCAACCTCTTGCAATACTATTGTTTCAAAACATTTGAAGTGTTGGAATTAGATTCGTGACAGTCGAAACAAGTTAGCTCCATCCATGCGTCAACGTCTCAAATTGGACTCGGTTTGTGTCTTACATTCCGAAGCCTATAACTTGTGACTTTTTCGCAACCGGACCTCGTAATTGGACTCAAACTCTTCCATTACTATTGTTTCAACACATTGGAAGCGTTGGAATTAGATTCGTGACAGTCGAAACAAGTTAGCTCCATCCGTGCGTCAATGTCTTTAATTGGACTCAGTTTGTGTGTTACATTCCGAAGCCTATAACTTGTGACTTTTTCTCAACCGGACCTCGTAATTGGACTCAAACTCTTCCATTACTATTGTTTCAACACATTTGAAGTGTTGGAACAAGATTCGGAACAGTCGAAACAAGTTAGCTCCATCCGTGCGTCAACGTCTCAAATTGGACTCGGTTTGTGTCTTACATTCCGAAGCCCATAACTTGTGACTTTTTCGCAACCGGACCTCGTAATTGTACTCAAACTCTTCCATTATTATTGTTTCAACAAATTGGAAGTGTTGGAATTAGATTCGTGACAGTCGAAACAAGTTAGCTCCATCCGTGCGTCAATGTCTTTAATTGGACTCAGTTTGTGTGTTACATTCCGAAGCCTATAAGTTGTGACTTTTTCTCAACTGGACCTCGTAATTGGACTCAAACTCTTCCATCACTATTGTTTCAACACATTTGAAGTGTTGGAACAAGATTCGGAACAGTCGAAACAAGTTAGCTCCATCCGTGCGTCAATGTCTTTAATTGGACTCAGTTTGTGTGTTACATTCCGAAGCCTATAACTTGTGACTTTTTCTCAACCGGACCTCGTAATTGGACTCAAACTCTTCCATTACTATTGTTTTAAAACATTTGAAGTGTGGGAATAAGATTCGTGACAGTCGAAACAAGTTAGCTCCATCCGTGCGTCAATGTCTTTAATTGGACTCAGTTTGAGGGTTACATTCCGTAGCCTATAACTTGTGACATTTTTGCAACCGGACCTCGTAATTGGACTCAAACTCTTGCAATACTATTGTTTCAAAATATTTGAAGTGTTGGGAAAAGATTGATGACAGTCGAAACAAGTTAGCTCCATCCGTGCATCAACGTCTTAAATTTGACTCAGTTTGTCTTACATTCCGAAGCCCATAACTTGTGACTTTTTCGCAATCGGACCTCGTAATTGGACTCAAACTCTTCCATTACTATTGTTTCAACACATTTGAAGTGTTGGAATTAGATTCGTGCCAGTCGAAACAAGTTAGCTCCATCCGTGCGTCAATGTCTTTAATTGGACTCAGTTTGTGTGTTACATTCCGAAGCCTATAACTTGTGACTTTTTCGCAACCGGTCCTCGTAATTGGACTCAAACTCTTCCATTACTATTGTTTCAACACATTTGAAGTGTTGGAACAAGATTCAGCACAGTCGAAACATGTTAGCTCCATCCGTGCGTCAACGTCTCAAATTGGACTCAGTTTGTGTGTTACATTCCGAAGCCTATAACTTGTGACTCTATCGCAACCGGACCTCGTAATTGGACTCAAACTCTTCCACTACTATTGTTCCAACACATTTGAAGTGTTGGAATAAGATTCCTGATAGTCGAAACAAGTTAGCTCCATCCGTGCGTCAATGTCTTTAATTGGACTCAGTTTGTGTGTTACATTCCGAAGCCTATAACTTGTTACTTTTTGTCAACCGGACCTCGTAATTGGACTCAAACTCTTCCATTACTATTGTTTCAACACATTTGAAGTGTTGGAACAATATTCGGAACAGTCGAAACAAGTTAGCTCCATCCGTGCGTCAATGTCTTTAATTGGATTCAGTTTGTGGGTTACATTCCGTAGCCTATAACTTGTGACATTTTTGCAACCGGACCTCGTAATTGGACTCAAACTCTTGCAATACTATTGTTTCAAAACATTTGAAGTGTTCGAAAAAGATTGGTGACAGTCGAAACAAGTTAGCTCCATCCATGCATCAACGTCTCAAATTGGACTCGGTTTGTGTCTTACATTCCGAAGCCTATAACTTGTGACTTTTTCGCAACCGGACCTCGTAATCGGACTCAAACTCTTCCATTATTATTGTTTCAACACATTGGAAGCGTTGGAATTAGATTCGTGACAGTCGAAACAAGTTAGCTCCATCCGTGCGTCAATGTCTTTAATTGGACTCAGTTTGTGTGTTACATTCCGAAGCCTATAACTTGTGACTTTTTCTCAACCGGACCTCGTAATTGGACTCAAACTCTTCCATTACTATTGTTTCAACACATTTGAAGTGTTGGAACAAGATTCGGAACAGTCGAAACAAGTTAGCTCCATCCGTGCGTCAATGTCTTTAATTGGACTCAGTTTGTGTGTTACATTCCGAAGCCTATAACTTGTGACTTTTTCTCAACCGGACCTCCTAATTGGACTCAAACTCTTCCATTACTATTGTTTTAACACATTTGAAGTGTGGGAATAAGATTCGTGACAGTCGAAACAAGTTAGCTCCATCCGTGCGTCAATGTCTTTAATTGGACTCAGTTTGAGGGTTACATTCCGTAGCCTATAACTTGTGACATTTTTGCAACCGGACCTCGTAATTGGACTCAAACTCTTGCAATACTATTGTTTCAAAATATTTGAAGTGTTGGGAAAAGATTGATGACAGTCGAAACAAGTTAGCTCCATCCGTGCATCAACGTCTTAAATTGACTCAGTTTGTGTCTTACATTCCGAAGCCTATAACTTGTGACTTTTTCGCAACCGGACCTCGTAATTGGACTCAAACTCTTCCATTACTATTGTTTCAACACATTTGAAGTGTTGGAATTAGATTCGTGACAGTCGAAACAAGTTAGCTCCATCCGTGCGTCAATGTCTTTAATTGGACTCAGTTTGTGTGTTACATTCCGAAGCCTATAACTTGTGACTTTTTCGCAACCGGTCCTCGTAATTGGACTCAAACTCTTCCATTACTATTGTTTCAACACATTTGAAGTGTTGGAACAAGATTCAGCACAGTCGAAACATGTTAGCTCCATCCGTGCGTCAACGTCTCAAATTGGACTCAGTTTGTGTGTTACATTCCGAAGCCTATAACTTGTGACTCTATCGCAACCGGACCTCGTAATTGGACTCAAACTCTTCCACTACTATTGTTCCAACACATTTGAAGTGTTGGAATAAGATTCATGACAGTCGAAACAAGTTAGCTCCATCCGTGCGTCAATGTCTTTAATTGGACTCAGTTTGTGTGTTACATTCCGAAGCCTATAACTTGTGACTTTTTCTCAACCGGACCTCGTAATTGGACTCAAACTCTTCCATTACTATTGTTTCAACACATTTGAAGTGTTGGAACAATATTCGGAACAGTCGAAACTAGTTAGCTCCATCCGTGCGTCAATGTCTTTAATTGGACTCAGTTTGTGGGTTACATTCGGTAGCCTATAACTTGTGAAATTTTTGCAACCGGACCTCGTAATTGGACTCAAACTCTTGCAATACTATTGTTTCAAAACATTTGAAGTGTTCAAAAAAGATTGGTGACAGTCGAAACAAGTTAGCTCCATCCATGCGTCAACGTCTCAAATTGGACTCGGTTTGTGTCTTACATTCCGAAGCCTATAACTTGTGACTTTTTCGCAACCGGACCTCGTAATTGGACTCAAACTCTTCCATTATTATTGTTTCAACACATTGGAAGTGTTGGAATTAGATTCGTGACAGTCGAAACAAGTTAGCTCCATCCGTGCGTCAATGTCTTTAATTGGACTCAGTTTGTGTGTTACATTCCGAAGCCTATAACTTGTGACTTTTTCTCAACCGGACCTCGTAATTGGACTCAAACTCTTCCATTACTATTGTTTCAACACATTTGAAGTGTTGGAACAAGATTCGGAACAGTCGAAACAAGTTAGCTCCATCCGTGCGTCAATGTCTTTAATTGGACTCAGTTTGTGTGTTACATTCCGAAGCCTATAACTTGTGACTTTTTCTCAACCGGACCTCGTAATTGGACTCAAACTCTTCCATTACTATTGTTTTAACACATTTGAAGTGGTGGGAATAAGATTCGTGACAGTCGAAACAAGTTAGCTCCATCCGTGCGTCAATGTCTTTAATTGGACTCAGTTTGAGGGTTACATTCCGTAGCCTATAACTTGTGACATTTTTGCAACCGGACCTCGTAATTGGACTCAAACTCTTGCAATACTATTGTTTCAAAATATTTGAAGTGTTGGGAAAAGATTGATGACAGTCGAAACAAGTTAGCTCCATCCGTGCATCAACGTCTTAAATTTGACTCAGTTTGTCTTACATTCCGAAGCCCATAACTTGTGACTTTTTCACAATCGGACCTCGTAATTGGACTCAAACTCTTCCATTTACTATTGTTTCAACACATTTGAAGTGTTGGAATTAGATTCGTGCCAGTCGAAACAAGTTAGCTCCATCCGTGCGTCAATGTCTTTAATTGGACTCAGTTTGTGTGTTACATTCCGAAGCCTATAACTTGTGACTTTTTCGCAACCGGTCCTCGTAATTGGACTCAAACTCTTCCATTACTATTGTTTCAACACATTTGAAGTGTTGGAACAAGATTCAGCACAGTCGAAACATGTTAGCTCCATCCGTGCGTCAACGTCTCAAATTGGACTCAGTTTGTGTGTTACATTCCGAAGCCTATAACTTGTGACTCTATCGCAACCGGACCTCGTAATTGGACTCAAACTCTTCCACTACTATTGTTCCAACACATTTGAAGTGTTGGAATAAGATTCCTGACAGTCGAAACAAGTTAGCTCCATCCGTGCGTCAATGTCTTTAATTGGACTCAGTTTGTGTGTTACATTCCGAAGCCTATAACTTGTTACTTTTTGTCAACCGGACCTCGTAATTGGACTCAAACTCTTCCACTACTATTGTTTCAACACATTTGAAGTGTTGGAACAATATTCGGAACAGTCGAAACAAGTTAGCTCCATCCGTGCGTCAATGTCTTTAATTGGATTCAGTTTGTGGGTTACATTCCGTAGCCTATAACTTGTGACATTTTTGCAACCGGACCTCGTAATTGGACTCAAACTCTTGCAATACTATTGTTTCAAAACATTTGAAGTGTTCGAAAAAGATTGGTGACAGTCGAAACAAGTTAGCTCCATCCATGCATCAACGTCTCAAATTGGACTCGGTTTGTGTCTTACATTCCGAAGCCTATAACTTGTGACTTTTTCGCAACCGGACCTCGTAATTGGACTCAAACTCTTCCATTATTATTGTTTCAACACATTGGAAGCGTTGGAATTAGATTCGTGACAGTCGAAACAAGTTAGCTCCATCCGTGCGTCAATGTCTTTAATTGGACTCAGTTTGTGTGTTACATTACGAAGCCTATAACTTGTGACTTTTTCTCAACCGGACCTCGTAATTGGACTCAAACTCTTCCATTACTATTGTTTCAACACATTTGAAGTGTTAGAACAAGATTCGGAACAGTCGAAACAAGTTAGCTCCATCCGTGCGTCAATGTCTTTAATTGGACTCAGTTTGTGTGTTACATTCCGAAGCCTATAACTTGTGACTTTTTCACAACCGGACCTCCTAATTGGACTCAAACTCTTCCATTACTATTGTTTTAACACATTTGAAGTGTGGGAATAAGATTCGTGACAGTCGAAACAAGTTAGCTCTATCCGTGCGTCAATGTCTTTAATTGGACTCAGTTTGAGGGTTACATTCCGTAGCCTATAACTTGTGACATTTTGGCAACCGGACCTCGTAATTGGACTCAAACTCTTGCAATACTATTGTTTCAAAATATTTGATGTGTTGGGAAAAGATTGATGACAGTCGAAACAAGTTAGCTCCATCCGTGCCTCAACGTCTTAAATTTGACTCAATTTGTGTCTTACATTCCGAAGCCTATAACTTGTGACTTTTTCGCAACCGGACCTCGTAATTGGACTCAAACTCTTCCATTACTATTGTTTCAACACATTTGAAGTGTTGGAATTAGATTCGTGACAGTCGAAACAAGTTAGCTCCATCCGTGCGTCAATGTCTTTAATTGGACTCAGTTTGTGTGTTACATTCCGAAGCCTATAACTTGTGACTTTTTCTCAACCGGACCTCGTAATTGGACTCAAACTCTTCCAATACTATTGTTTCAACACATTTGAAGTGTTGGATCAAGATTCGGAACAGTCGAAACAAGTTAGCTCCATCCGTGCGTCATGTCTTTAATTGGACTCAGTTTGTGTGTTACATTCCGAAGCCTATAACTTGTGACTTTTTCTCAACCGGACCTCGTAATTGGACTCAAACTCTTCCATTACTATTGTTTTAACGCATTTGAAGTGTGGGAATAAGATTCGTGACAGTCGAAACAAGTTAGCTCCATCCGTGCGTCAATGTCTTTAATTGGACTCAGTTTGAGGGTTACATTCCGTAGCCTATAACTTGTGACATTTTTGCAACCGGACCTCGTAATTGGACTCAAACTCTTGCAATACTATTGTTTCTAAATATTTGAAGTGTTGGGAAAAGATTGATGACAGTCGAAACAAGTTAGCTCCATCCGTGCATCAACGTCTTAAATTTGACTCAGTTTGTGTCTTACATTCGAAGCCTATAACTTGTGACTTTTTCGCAACCGGACCTCGTAATTGGACTCAAACTCTTCCATTACTATTGTTTCAACACATTGAAGTGTTGGAATTAGATTCGTGACAGTCAAAACAAGTTAGCTCCATCCGTGCGTCAATGTCTTTAATTGGACTCAGTTTGTGTGTTACATTCCGAAGCCTATAACTTGTGACTTTTTCTCAACCGGTCCTCGTAATTGGACTCAAACTCTCCATTACTATTGTTTCAACACATTTGAAGTGTTGGAACAAGATTCGGAACAGTCGAAACAAGTTAGCTCCATCCGTGCGTCAATGTCTTTAATTGGACTCAGTTTGTGTGTTACATTCCGAAGCCTATAACTTGTGACTTTTTCTCAACCGGACCTCGTAATTGGACTCAAACTCTTTCATTACTATTGTTTTAACACATTTGAAGTGTGGGAATAAGATTCGTGACAGTCGAAACAAGTTAGCTCCATCCGTGCGTCAAAGTCTTTAATTGGACTCAGTTTGAGGGTTACATTCCGTAGCCTATAACTTGTGACATTTTTGCAACCGGACCTCGTAATTGGACTCAAACTCTTCCATTACTATTGTTTCAACACATTTGAAGTGTTGGAATTAGATTCGTGACAGTCAAAACAAGTTAGCTCCATCCGTGCGTCAATGTCTTTAATTGGACTCAGTTTGTGTGTTACATTCCGAAGCCTATAACTTGTGACTTTTTCTCAACCGGTCCTCGTAATTGGACTCAAACTCTTCCATTACTATTGTTTCAACACATTTGAAGTGTTGGAACAAGATTCGGAACAGTCGAAACAAGTTAGCTCCATCCGTGCGTCAATGTCTTTAATTGGACTCAGTTTGTGTGGTTACATCCGAAGCCTATAACTTGTGACTTTTTCTCAACCGGACCTCGTAATTGGACTCAAACTCTTTCATTACTATTGTTTTAACACATTTGAAGTGTGGGAATAAGATTCGTGACAGTCGAAACAAGTTAGCTCCATCCGTGCGTCAAAGTCTTTAATTGGACTCAGTTTGAGGGGTTACATTCCGTTAGCCTATAACTTGTGACATTTTTGCAACCGGACCTCGTAATTGGACTCAAACTCTTGCAATACTATTGTTTCAAAATATTTGAAGTGTTGGGAAAAGATTGATGACAGTCGAAACAAGTTAGCTCCATCCGTGCATCAACGTCTTAAATTTGACTCAGTTTGTCTTACATTCCGAAGCCTTTAACTTGTGACTTTTTCGCAACCGGACCTCGTAATTGGACTCAAACTCTTCCATTACTATTGTTTCAACACATTTGAAGTGTTGGAATTAGATTCGTGACAGTCGAAACAAGTTAGCTCCATCCGTGCGTCAATGTCTTTAATTGGACTCAGTTTGTGTGTTACATTCCGAAGCCTATAACTTGTGACTTTTTCGCAACCGGTCCTCGTAATTGGACTCAAACTCTTCCATTACTATTGTTTCAACACATTTGAAGTGTTGGAACAAGATTCAGCACAGTCAAACATGTTAGCTCCATCCGTGCGTCACGTCTCAAATTGGACTCAGTTTGTGTGTTACATTCCGAAGCCTATAACTTGTGACTCTATCGCAACCGGACCTCGTAATTGGACTCAAACTCTTCCACTACTATTGTTCCAACACATTTGAAGTGTTGGAATAAGATTCATGACAGTCGAAACAAGTTAGCTCCATCCGTGGGTCAATGTCTTTAATTGGACTCAGTTTGTGTGTTACATTCCGAAGCCTATAACTTGTTACTTTTTGTCAACCGGACCTCGTAATTGGACTCAAACTCTTCCATTACTATTGTTTCAACACATTTGAAGTGTTGGAACAATATTCGGAACAGTCGAAACAAGTTAGCTCCATCCGTGCGTCAATGTCTTTAATTGGATTCAGTTTGTGGGTTACATTCCGTAGCCTATAACTTGCGACATTTTTGCAACCGGACCTCGTAATTGGACTCAACCTCTTGCAATACTATTGTTTCAAAACATTTGAAGTGTTGGAATTAGATTCGTGACAGTCGAAACAAGTTAGCTCCATCCATGCGTCAACGTCTCAAATTGGACTCGGTTTGTGTCTTACATTCCGAAGACCTATAACTTGTGACTTTTTCGCAACCGGACCTCGTAATTGGACTCAAACTCTTCCATTACTATTGTTTCAACACATTGGAAGCGTTGGAATTAGATTCGTGGACAGTCGAAACAAGTTAGCTCCATCCGTGCGTCAATGTCTTTAATTGGACTCAGTTTGTGTGTTACATCCGAAGCCTATAACTTGTGACTTTTTCTCAACCGGACCTCGTAATTGGACTCAAACTCTTCCTTACTATTGTTTCAACACATTTGAAGTGTTGAACAAGATTCGGAACAGTCGAAACAAGTTAGCTCCATCCGTGCGTCAACGTCTCAAATTGGACTCGGTTTGTGTCTTACATTCCGACGCCCATAACTTGTGACTTTTTCGCAACCGGACCTCGTAATTGTACTCAAACTCTTCCATTATTATTGTTTCAACAAATTGGAAGTGTTGGAATTAGATTCGTGACAGTCCGAAACAAGTTAGCTCCATCCGTGCGTCAATGTCTTTAATTGGACTCAGTTTGTGTGTTACATTCCGAAGCCTATAACTTGTGACTTTTTCTCAACTGGACCTCGTAATTGGACTCAAACTCTTCCATCACTATTGTTTCAACACATTTGAAGTGTTGGAACAAGATTCGGAACAGTCGAAACAAGTTAGCTCCATCCGTGCGTCAATGTCTTAATTGGACTCAGTTTGTGTGTTACATTCCGAAGCCTATAACTTGTGACTTTTTCTCAACCGGACCTCGTAATTGGACTCAAACTCTTCCATTACTATTGTTTTAAACACATTTGAAGTGTGGAATAAGATTCGTGACAGTCGAAACAAGTTAGCTCCATCCGTGCGTCAATGTCTTTAATTGGACTCAGTTTGAGGGTTACATTCCGTAGCCTATAACTTGTGACATTTTTGCAACCGGACCTCGTAATTGGACTCAAACTCTTGCAATACTATTGTTTCAAAATATTTGAAGTGTTGGGAAAAGATTGATGACAGTCGAAACAAGTTAGCTCCATCCGTGCATCAACGTCTTAAATTTGACTCAGTTTGTCTTACATTCCGAAGCCTATAACTTGTGACTTTTTCGCAATCCGGACCTCGTAATTGGACTCAAACTCTTCCATTACTATTGTTTCAACACATTTGAAGTGTTGGAATTAGATTCGTGCCAGTCGAAACAAGTTAGCTCCATCCGTGCGTCAATGTCTTTAATTGGACTCAGTTTGTGTGTTACATTCCGAAGCCTATAACTTGTGACTTTTTCGCAACCGGTCCTCGTAATTGGACTCAAACTCTTCCATTACTATTGTTTCAACACATTTGAAGTGTTGGAACAAGATTCAGCACAGTCGAAACATGTTAGCTCCATCCGTGCGTCAACGTCTCAAATTGGACTCAGTTTGTGTGTTACATTCCGAAGCCTATAACTTGTGACTCTATCGCAACCGGACCTCGTAATTGGACTCAAACTCTTCCACTACTATTGTTCCAACACATTTGAAGTGTTGGAATAAGATTCCTGACAGTCGAAACAAGTTAGCTCCATCCGTGCGTCAATGTCTTTAATTGACTCAGTTTGTGTGTTACATTCCGAAGCCTATAACTTGTTACTTTTTGTCAACCGGACCTCGTAATTGGACTCAAACTCTTCCATTACTATTGTTTCAACACATTTGAAGTGTTGGAACAATATTCGGAACAGTCGAAACAAGTTAGCTCCATCCGTGCGTCAATGTCTTTAATTGGATTCAGTTTGTGGGTTACATTCCGTAGCCTATAACTTGTGACATTTTGCAACCGGACCTCGTAATTGGACTCAAACTCTTGCAATACTATTGTTTCAAACATTTGAAGTGTTCGAAAAAGATTGGTGACAGTCGAAACAAGTTAGCTCCATCCATGCATCAACGTCTCAAATTGGACTCGGTTTGTGTCTTACATTCCGAAGCCTATACTTGTGACTTTTTCGCAAACCGGACCTCGTAATTGGACTCAAACTCTTCCATTATTATTTGTTCAACACATTGGAAGCGTTGGAATTAGATCGGGACAGTCGAAACAAGTTAGCTCCATCCGTGCGTCAATGTCTTTAATTGGACTCAGTTTGTGTGTTACATTCCGAAGCCTATAACTTGTGACTTTTTCTCAACCGGACCTCGTAATTGGACTCAAACTCTTCCATTACTATTGTTTCAACACATTTGAAGTGTTGGAACAAGATTCGGAACAGTCGAAACAAGTTAGCTCCATCCGTGCGTCAATGTCTTTAATTGGACTCAGTTTGTGTGTTACATTCCGAAGCCTATAACTTGTGACTTTTTCTCAACCGGACCTCTAATTGGACTCAAACTCTTCCATTACTATTGTTTCAACACATTTGAAGTGTGGGAATAAGATTCGTGACAGTCGAAACAAGTTAGCTCCATCCGTGCGTCAATGTCTTTAATTGGACTCAGTTTGTGGTTACATTCCGAAGCCTATAACTTGTGACTTTTTCACAACCGGACCTCTAATTGGACTCAAACTCTTCCATTACTATTGTTTTAACACATTTGAAGTGTGGGAATAAGATTCGTGACAGTCGAAACAAGTTAGCTCATCCGTGCGTCAATGTCTTTAATTGGACTCAGTTTGAGGGTTACATTCCGTAGCCTATAACTTGTGACATTTTGCAACCGGACCTCGTAATTGGACTCAAACTCTTGCAATACTATTGTTTCAAACATATTTGAAGTGTTGGGAAAAGATTGATGACAGTCGAAACAAGTTAGCTCCATCCGTGCCTCAACGTCTTAAATTGGACTCATTTGTGTCTTACATTCCGAAGCCTATAACTTGTGACTTTTTCGCAACCGGACCTCGTAATTGGACTCAAACTCTTCCATTACTATTGTTTCAACACATTTGAAGTGTTGGAATTAGATTCGTGACAGTCGAAACAAGTTAGCTCCATCCGTGCGTCAATGTCTTTAATTGGACTCAGTTTGTGTGTTACATTCCGAAGCCTATAACTTGTGACTTTTTCTCAACCGGACCTCGTAATTGGACTCAAACTCTTCCATACTATTGTTTCAACACATTTGAAGTGTTGGAATAGATTCGGAACAGTCGAAACAAGTTAGCTCCATCCGTGCGTCAATGTCTTTAATTGGACTCAGTTTGTGTGTTACATTCCGAAGCCTATAACTTGTGACTTTTTCTCAACGGACCTCGTAATTGGACTCAAACTCTTCCATTACTATTGTTTAACGCATTTGAAGTGTGGAATAAGATTCGTGACAGTCGAAACAAGTTAGCTCCATCCGTGCGTCAATGTCTTTAATTGGACTCAGTTTGTGGGTTACATTCCGTAGCCTATAACTTGTGACATTTTTTGCAACCGGACCTCGTAATTGGACTCAAACTCTTGCAATACTATTGTTTCAAAATATTTGAAGTGTTGGGAAAAGATTGATGACAGTCGAAACAAGTTAGCTCCATCCGTGCATTCAACGTCTTAATTGACTCAGTTTGTGTCTTACATTCCGAAGCCTATAACTTGTGACTTTTTCGCAACCGGACCTCGTAATTGGACTCAAACTCTTCCATTACTATTGTTTCAACACATTTGAAGTGTTGGAATTAGATTCGTGACAGTCGAAACAAGTTAGCTCCATCCGTGCGTCAATGTCTTTAATTGGACTCAGTTTGTGTGTTACATTCCGAAGCCTATAACTTGTGACTTTTTCTCAACCGGTCCTCGTAATTGGACTCAAACTCTTCCATTACTTTTTTTCAACACATTTGAAGTGTTGGAACAAGATTCAGACAGTCGAAACAGTTAGCTCCATCCGTGCGTCAACGTCAATTGGACTCAGTTTGTGTGTTACATTCCGAAGCCTATAACTTGTGACTTTCGCAACCGGACCTCGTAATTGGACTCAAACTCTTCCACTATTGTTCCAACACATTTGAAGTGTTGGAATAAGATTCTGACAGTCGAAACAAGTTAGCTCCATCCGTGCGTCAATGTCTTTAATTGGACTCAGTTTGTGTTTACATTCCGAAGCCTATAACTTGTGACTTTTTGCAACCGGACCTCGTAATTGGACTCAAACTCTTCCATTACTATTGTTTCAACACATTTGAAGTGTTGGAAATTATTCGTGAACAGTCGAAACAAGTTAGCTCCATCCGTGCGTCAATGTCTTAATTGGACTCAGTTTGTGTGTTACATTCCGAAGCCTATAACTTGTGATTTTTGCAACCGGACCTCGTAATTGGACTCAAACTCTTCCATACTATTGTTTCAAACATTTGAAGTGTTGGAACAAGATTGGTGACAGTCGAAACAAGTTAGCTCCATCCGTGCATCAACGTCTTTAATTGGACTCGGTTTGTGTTACATTCCGAAGCCTATAACTTGTGACTTTTTCGCAACCGGACCTCGTAATTGGACTCAAACTCTTCCATTACTATTGTTTTCAACACATTTGAAGTTGGAATAGATTCGGGACAGTCGAAACAAGTTAGCTCCATCCGTGCGTCAATGTCTTTAATTGGACTCAGTTTGTGTG